>PVKA01000777.1:160405-176151 GCA_004027165.1 Ctenomys sociabilis | reverse complement strand
AAAAAAAAAAAAAAAAAAAAAAAAAAAAAAAAAAAAAAAAAAAAAAAAAAAAAAAAAAAAAAAAAAAAAAAAAAAAAAAAAAAAAAAAAAAAAAAAAAAAAAAAAAAAAAAAAAAAAGAACAGATTAAAATTCTACTCAAGCTTTGATGAGCTAGAGGACAAGGTTATTTTCTGGCTTCTCTAAGTCATAAATATGTCCTACTAGCAGTAACAATGATTCATTGAGTACCTACTTGGTAAAAGGCACTATCCATGTATTAATGGAGGAACATTTCATAGGTCATTGTAATTCCATTTGAACTTATGATAATTCCCAAATCTTACTGTACAATAACATGCTTGGGTGAGCCATTTCCCTCTTTCATTTTTTTTTTTTTTTGTCCTAGGTATTTGTATTTAATCCTATTTCTTTAATTTATGAAGGGCATTTTAAATCCTGATATTTTCTTTCAAATTGCAGTTACCTTGAGGGCACGAAGCAGATGGGTACAGTGGATTTGTCTACAAGTGTACACCACTGGTCCTCGACTTGAGAGTATATTTTTCAGTAGTGGCCAATCTGGATGAAGCCAATATGGTGATTCTCCTATCAGAGAATTTTGGAAAACTCTATGTGTTACGTGGTCATTTTTTTTCTAGAAATTTTGTAGAATGGAAGGCAGGCCAGTAGGAAAATGGCCTATTTCTGCTCTTGAGCACTGTGTTAATTTTTTGCTTTGGTCAGGATGATCACTATATCCAGAGGAACCACATGAGGCTTTCTGACAGCAGCAAGTGGGATAGTGGCTAAGGATTTAGCTGCCATGGTCTAAATTTCAGATCAAATTTGGACTTTGGCACTTCAAACAGAAAACATAGGGGACAAGGAGAAAGCTAGGTAGCTTAAGTATCTGCAAGGTTCTGAGTTCAATCCCTGGTACCAAAACAAAACAAGATAAAACAACCCCAGAAAATGTTGGATTAGCCTCTTTTTTTGGCACTGGGAGAATTATTATAATACTGTATCAATTAAAGGAGATAAAAATGTCAATACTTAAGGGTTTTACCTTGTCAGGGTAAATACTCAAAACTGGTTAGCTGTTATTGCATTATCAGGTAGAAAAGTAAGCCATAAATGTTTGTATCTTTTCTGTGTTCTTTATTTTTTCAACTGAGGGAAGATTTATATACACAAAATCTATACATCTTAAGTGTAAAATCAATGAGTTTCAGTAAATCCTTACATAGACATATAGAACCTTCTAGAGTCACTCCTTCATGGTCCCTCCAAGTCAGTCTTCAGTTCCTCATAGCAACCACTGCTCCAAATTCTATCTGAGATTAGTTTTGTCTGTTTCTTGAACTTTATATAAAGGAAGACTTACGGTATATTTTCTGTTATTCTTGGCTTCTTTCATTTAACACAGCCCTATCGAAATCCATCCTTTGTGAGTGGAATATTCCACTGTATCCATGGCCCCCAGATATCGGTCCATTGCCCTGCTTATGGACTTAAGAGCTCTTTCTGGTTTTTATCTATTATGAATAAAACAGCCTTGAATATTTTTGAACAAATCTTTTTAAGGGTGCATATCTTTCATTTTGCCAATATTAATGCTAACCAGTAAAACTGCCAGGTCATGCAAAAATAATTTGTCTATGTTGCAATGTACCACTGATTGTAACTGTCTTCCTAAACTAGGTTTCATTATTATGTTTTTCTCTTGCCAAAATTAAGAAAAATAAGAAATTTAAAAAACTGTGATAGCATTTTGCATTCCCACCAACAATACAAGAGCATCCCAATTGGCCCAAACTTTTGCCACCACTTGGTGGTGTCAACCTCTTTAGAGCCATTTTACTAGGTGCATAGTGCTAACTCACTGTGGCTTTGATTTGTATTTCCCTAGGATGAATGTTATTAGCGAAACGAACCTTTTTGTTTTTTCCCCTGATTTTGGCCATTTGTATATCTTCTTTTTCTTTTTTTTTCTTCAAGCCTTGTTACTGACTTTTCAGAGCTCCTTATGGAGACTGTCTAATATATTTACTACAGTTATATTCTCCTAGCTTGTGGCTTCCCTCGTCATTTTGGTGAATAGATGTTTTTGATTTTGATGAAATCTATTTATTAAGATTTTCTTTTATATTGTGATTTTATATTGTGATTTTCCCCCGCAGGAAAGTTGCCTGTTCCCAGGTTATGAAGGTAGTGTCTTGTGTTTTTTTCTTCGTTATTTTAGCTCTTTCTTTTGGGTGAGAGTATATTCCTGGGGATTGAACTGAGGATATAGCCTTTACCCCGAGCTACATCCTCATCTTTATTTTGAGACAGGTTCTCACTAAGTTGCTCAACTGGGCTTGACACCAGATCCTTGTACTTCAGTGCACCAGAATGCTTAGATTACACATGTGTGCCCCATGTCTGGTATGTCAGCTTTTCTACTGGAACCAATGATTGACCTGACAGGTGTGTAGTATAAGATTAATTTTTTCTCCTGTAGCTAGTTAGTTAATTAGCATGAATTAAAAATGCTTGGCTTTTTCCCATTGAATTGCTCTGGTGACTGTGGAAAGTTAGTTGACCACACATACGTGTGTGGTTTCTTTTTTGAGCTCTGTTTTGTTCTACTGACCTGTCTATCTTACAACAAAGCCATACTACCTTAATTTACTTTGGTATTATAGTAAGTCTTGAAATCACTAGGCTAGCATCCTTGTTCCTCAAGATTGTTAAGCCTGCAAAGGTACTTTCCTTTTCTACAGCACTTTATAGAGTAATCTGCAAAACTACTGTCTGGGATTGGTGAGATAGCTCGCAGACTAAGTGCCTGCCTAGGCAAGTGCAGGGACTAGGGTTCGATCTCTGGTAACACATACTGTGCCAACTCCACCCCTAGGTACACTGAGCCAGCTACTGAGACCAGGCATGGTGGTGCACACCTGTAATCCCAGCCCTGGGGAGGCTGCAAACAGGAGAACCACTGTTTGAGCTGAGTCTGAGTTGTGTAGTGAGACCCTGTACCAAACACATTAAAGTAAATAAATAAATAAATAATAAACAAAACCATTGTCTGCAAAAATATCCTGTTGTCCTTCTGATAAAAATTGTGTTGAATGTATAGATCAATATGAGTAAATGAGATATCAATACTGTCAAGTTTTCTAATTCATGTATACCTTTCCCTTTAATTAGATCTTATGTTCCTTTCAAACATTTTATTTTATTTTTTATCCCTAAGTCTCCTATGTTTCTTGGTAAATTTATTGCTTTATGCTCTTATAAATGGAACTGCTTCCTAAATTCAATTTTATAATTTATTATTTCTAATAAGTAGAAACAGAATGGATAAGTTATAAAGTTTTACTATTATGTTTATAATAGAAAGTGGATGATAACTTTTTTATACATTTGACTCAAGTTTTGGACTGAAGTTATCCTGGCTTAATGTAATGAGCCAGGCAGTTTTCCACCTTTCTTTATTTTCCGAGTGAACTTGTGTTGCACTAGCAGGTCACTTGCTGTGTCCCGTTGGTATAAACATTTCTTAAAGTTCTGGCAGAATTTATCAGTGAAGCCATCCAGTCCTAGAGAAATTTTCTCTGTAGAAAAAGGTTTTACCATAAATTCCATTTATTTAATAGGAAGACAGTCATTCAGATTTTCTACTCTTGTGGCATTTATGATAAATTCTTTTCTCAAGAAAATTAATCTAAGTTACCAAATTAATTACTGCATCGCAGAGATGGGTATTCCATTGCCATTCAAATATTATAGTTGTGTAAATTCAGCAAAATAAGCCAGTATCTGACAAAACTGAACAAAAAAGGGGGATATAAATGAAGAGCCATTTTGTAGTGAAAAAATATATCTTTATATACAAATTAGTGAGGGGAGATATACAGCTACTTTCTCTTAGTTCAATATGAAGAAAGATTTATATTAACAGTGTATGGACAAGATATCATGTCTGCATCTTGTACTATGAATAACTACTATGAAGACAACAATATGCAACTTATTAATTATTGTAACTGTCCTATTAACCTGTTTGAAACTGTCTCATTGCTATTTCTTTTTCTTTCTTTCTTTCTTTCTTTCTTTCTTTCTTTCTTTCTTTCTTTCTTTCTTTCTTTCTTCCTTTCTTTCTTTTCAGTACCAGGGATTGAACTCAGGACCTTATGCTTGCTAGGCAAACACTTATTCTACTGAGCTATTTCCCTAACCCTTCATTGCTATTTCTTTATCAATGAAATTAATTTAAAAAATTACAACATGGTTCATAACCTGTTTATCATTGTATCTTTAGTTTTCTTGTGTTACAGGGTGTTTTTTCTTTGTATTTATTCTGCTAAAGGTTTGATGCACTTCTTGGATATGTAACTGAATGCTTTCACTCAGTCTGGAAATTTTGCAGCTGTCATTTATTCACATAATTTTTTCTGAACTATTTTCTTTCTCTCTTGTTCTTTTGATATTCCAAAGCATATATAACAGATTCACCAATATTATTGCATTAATCACAGATTTTCTGTTCAGCATTTTAAAATCTTTATCTCACCTTTCTTCACAATGAATAATTTTTGTTGGTCTCAGTACAGATCTTTTGTCATTTCCACCATTCATGACATTACTCAATGAACTTTTCATTTCAAATGTTGCACATTTCAGTTCCAAACTTTGCATTTGGTTCTTAATAGCTTACATTTCACTGGTGAGACTCACCCCTTTTTAATTAGAAAAAATTATGTTTTGATTGATATTCTTGGACATCATCATGCTTGAAAATTCTAATTATTAGGATGTTCTGTGTCTACTGAATTTTTTCCTGGCTATAGATTACATTTTTCTATTTCTTCATCTCTTTTGATTTTGATGACATGCTAAACATTGTGAATGATATGTTACAGAGATGCTAGACAATGTTAATTTTTTTTTAAAGTGTTGACTTTTTTGTTCTATTTGGACATTAAATCTTTAGATACTTAGCTTTCAGTCTTGGACGTTTGCTGTTACACTCTGTCAGGGGCAGGATTTATTTTGGATTTCCTATTACCTTTAGGGTTACTTCTTTTCTTTGAAGGTAGAGATATTCTGGAGCTAGAAAACTTGTCCATCTCATGGCTAAGATTCAAATTCTAGAATCTATAGGCAGGGGTTATAAGCAGTAGAGATCAGCTGTATTCAGTTTTATCAGCATCATAGCTATTGTTCTCCACTGAGCTCTTTGGTACCTTCTCACGCACACAGAATTTAGGGGTTATTCAAATTGATGGGAATTTATATATGGAATTCGGTGCTCTCCTATCTATTGCTCTCTCCTGTGTGATGATAATAATGAAGGATGGAATTGTTCCCATCATCTTCCTGAATACTCAGAAGTTCACTTAATCCTAGGGGACCCTCAGGTGTTAGCCACACTATGCACTGCCATGAGTGTCTAAAACCACTTGTAATTAATGCCCAGGGAGGACAGGGAGGAAAGACATTTTCATAGGAAATGAGTTTTTTATGGCTAAAGACTCCTTACTTTGACTATAATTTTATCCCATCTAACAGATTTACATGACTGTCAGAGTCACAGACTGACACAGACAGAGGGATGGCCAAGTACCACTGAGACGGAGTCTTATCCATGGACTGAGCCCATAGCCAAGGGTTCAAAAAGCATCTATTCTATAGCCTGGGTTTGGGATCACAGTTTCTGTACTTTGATACACCCTCTTATTGGCAGGGAGCCCATACTGTGTCCTCTGTTTTGTGCAGGATCTCTCTCCTTGTTCTGTCTTCTGGCTTTTGCACATTCCTGGTAGTTTACCTGGATCCAGAGCCTTTCTGATTGCTTTGATCCTTAATTTTATGGGATAAATTACCCATTTTCTCTTTCACATGTTTGAATCCTAACCTCCAAAACTTCAAAATGTGACCTTAATCAGAGATACGGTTTTCACAAAAGTAAGCAAGCTGGGCCCTAATCCAATGTAGCAAAGGCTCCTATAAAACAGGACACAGAGACACATGTATATGGAGGGAGATGGCATGGAGATACACAGGGAGGAGAAGACCATGTACCAGCCAAAGAGAGGCCTGGAACATATCCCTCCTTCTTTTGTAGCCTTCAGAAGGTACCAATCCTGCAGACACCTTGATAGGGAACTTCCAGCCTCCAGAACTGAGAAATGCATTTCAGTTGTATAAGACACCTGGCTCATGGTACTGTGTCATACCAGCCCACGCAAAATTAGTACATTTGCGGCCTAAGGAGTAATAGCCGATTTCAGTGCTTTTGCTTGATTCTTACTCATGGTTTGGCTTTGTTCCTTGAGTTCACAGATCCCTAAGCAGGGGAAATTGGCAAAGGAAAAAAGATTTATTTCCTAATTTACTGCTTAAGTTTAACAATCCTTCTGATCCTCAGATTCCTTATCTATAGTACAGGATTTTCCTCTGCCCAATAAACTCAGAAGAGGCGCAGCACTTCAAAGTGTCGTGCTGCCCATTTCCAAGGCATCCTGCGTTGCACCGTGGTCATCACATGCAGCTTCTGCTTCCAATTACAACAGAACCACAGCAAAGGGACTTCAAGAGATGCCAAGTTCAGAATCCTCCACTTTTAGGAGAGATCCTCCTCACTTCAGGTTTTATTTCCGTTTTTCTTTTTCTGGCTCAAGAGGCAGGTGAGTGGGTAACTATTTTTGCTAAGAGAGGAAGGGATGGGAGGCAATGTTTCAGGCTTCTCCAGTTTTTATAACTTCAGAGCATTTAAAAATAATTCCTCAGACAACTTATTGTTTTTAGACATCTTAGAAGAAATAAGGTACTGAGTAATAGCAAACAATGCTTTTAGGAAAGGGACTTTTCAGAAATATATAAGGAAAGAAGAATGTTAATGGCACATCAAAACAAACTGAATTACAAAATTGGTGTCTCCTGAAAGGGATTTTAAAATATGTGAAATTAAACTATGCTAGTGGTTCCCTAATGGCTTTGTCTCTGAAATAATTTTGCTGTTTAGAATTCAAAAAAATTGTTGTATCTACAATAATTAACATACCTACTAAATAATTTCTAAATTATAAAACATTCTCTAATAGCTTACATTCTATTCTGCATAAATCCTTACCAAGTCTAAATGTTACTCAAAATAACCAATTTTTCCAGGGATCCTATTCTTTTCAGTTCTCTAGAATGCCTCCAGATGGCATTAAAACCCTTTTTGCATTATGATTTTTTTTTCAGCGCGCGCACGCACACACACACACACACACACACACACACACACACACACAAATACTATTTTAACCACTGAAGATCAGTCACATTCATTGCATCATCAGAAACCACACAATGGAACTATTTAGAACTTTTAGGGCAGCACCTGAAGAAAGACAAACCCTTAATCTCACATATTACAAAACACTTAAGCTATGTGGGGAAGCCGAAGGAGCTCCCTATCCTGAGAACCGGGCTCAGGCCCAGGGAGCCTCGCGCTGCTATACCGCATGTCATGATTTCCGGCTCCGAGGACACTAAACGACTGGTAACGGAAGCACTAAATCACACATATTCACAAGCCACAAAGGCTGTCCTACAACATTAAAACAAAATCACTCTTTAGAGTGATAAATACAAATATATTTTTTCAGGAATAACCCTGTTACTGATTCTTGTGGAACCAAAACAAAATAATTTGGTAGCTTGTTAACCATTTCCTTGAAATCTTGGTATGTTATTTTGGCATCAATTTAATTGCTGAAATGCTTCAGGAAGCCTTGAATGCTGAGGAAGGACAATGAAGTGGCACGGAGCACAGGTTTTGTTGAGGGTGTTTTCTTAGCTTAAAACTGCTTGTTAAAGACACAACCTCTTGAGAGTCTGGCAGTATCGACACAGAACTGTATTTTTTGCCCCATAACTCAGAAGTGAGATGGCAGACAGCAGACTTTTAAAATTCCTTGGAAGCATCACAGGTGTGTGGCACATAACATCCCCAGCACGTGTGAAAAGTTGTACTGTCTTACAAAGGTGCTCAAAGTGGCCGACTCGGAAGGGCTCATCTCCCTTCTCCCTACTCCACACCCTCACATCTCATTATATTGCCATTTCATACAGAGGAACATTTGCATTTTCAAGATTCCTCTTACTATGCGCAAGCAGAAGACCTCAAAACGCATCTGTACTCAAAAGCACTTTAACAGACATTATCATGAGAAAAGAGAACCACGCTTCTTTCTTTTATGATCACTACTATTATGAGCCGCTCGCACTGCTTCATTTTACAAGCATATTAAAGAACAGTCATTTCTGATAGAAGCACGAAAGAGACTTACGATGTATTCGATGTAGCATTGTCTGGACTCTCTGGCTCGGCATCACCTTTCTCTTAAAAAAGGGAGCAGAAAAAAAAAAACCAACATGTGAGTCTTTCCGTCTTTAAGAATTAAGAGAGATTAAATATATTTCTATGTTCCTATTAAAAATCTTTCAAAATGTGCACCAGGAGGCTATTAAAACATCTTTTACTGCCTGAGAAATGGATTTGCAAAATAATCTCATCTTTGCAATGCAATTGCCCAGGAACAACGCTCCGAGTGGGTACTGAGGAGCTATTTGCAAACATCAGGGACTTGGAGTGGAGACCGTGCCCAAAGATGAATATCTTACAGATGGAATCAGTTTCTTTCCATTTCATTTTACAGAAAATTTAAGGAAATAAACCCATTAGCATTCTATAGCCAAGACACTCTGAACTTTGATCCTCTCTGCTAACAAGCCAAAAAGGGTCAGGCTGAATCAAGATTTGGACGCAAGCATTTTACAGAGCACTGAGATTGCAGCTGAGGTTCCCAAGAATTCTACCCCCCAGTGCATCCTGGCAGCAGGTCTGGGGGCTCCCGAGTTACAGCACAGATCCTTCCTGACCCTCTGAGATGCTAGTTACAAAGATGTTTCTGAGATGTGGTCATCGGGGATTTACTGGGTTTTTGGTTGGGGAGCCAGGGAACACCTTACTTTGTGCAGTTTTAAGGGCACATTCCTTTTGCAATAGGCAAAGTACAATGCCTAATTCTGGACAGAGTGGTGACTGGAAGCAGGCATCGTTTTGAAAGGAGGCTCTTTGGATCTGCCTGAGGCTTGGATGGAAGTGCCTGAGGGTGCTGGTCAGCTGCAGCTGCAGATGGGCTGCACAGTGCAGCAGCGGAACAAACCTCACACTGAGAGTTGCAAGAAGTGGGCAGCGTGGCAGCTGCTGGCTTTGTAGTGCTTTTTAAGCCAGACCTGGACATCTCTTAGAAGAGTGATGACAAGCTTTTTAGAGTTTTTGCGCTGTAGGTTGGCCCTCATATTACCTACAAGCCCTCAGGCCTGCTGAGACTCAGGCCTAGCACGGTGTTCAACTCCATTTGTCTGCTATGGACAGTAACTAGCGGTTGCTTTGTCTGGGAATGAGGCTGCCTTAAACTACTTTATTTAAAAATTTTTTTTTGGTACCAGGCATTGAATTCAGGACCTCACGCTTGCCAGGCAGGCACTTGTGATACTGAGCTACCTCCCCAGCACCCTTTAAATTACATAATGAATGCATCCTGAAGCTACTGTGTAGACTGAGCTCCAGAGCAAACTTCATAGTTTCTTCTGTTTCTCACAGGAAGTTAAACAGCTGACAGAGAAAGACAAACCCACAAGAAGCTCCTGCCTATGTCACAGACACAACTGTGCTGCATGCCTAGGGTGCTGGTACCCTTGAGAAAGACACCTACATGGCTCATGTCACTTAGAGGAAAACAAAAAGCCACACAGTCCATGCTGCTGACAAACACTGGACATGTGGGGGTCCCTGTCCACATGAGGCCAGGCTGGTGGAAGAGCAAGGCAACCAAGCCACTTGATCTGGAGCTCAGACTTCTGCGGGGCTGTGGCAAGCCCACTTGGGAGATGCGTAAGGTCTGGTCAGCTGGCTTCTGTGCTGGGAAAGAGCCTAAGCCAGCACCTCCCAGCATTATTTTTCCACAGAGCACCATCATTCCTGCCATAATCTCCAAATAGTGATAATACCTGCATGATATTGACAAAATTAAATGGAGATTTCATTTTTCTCAAATAGACTGAGTCCCTCCCACCTTTTTAATTTGGAGAAATTGGGTATTTTCCTTAAGGCACAGTGAGCAACAGTTATGTCACACACACACACCATTATAAACAATATCAAGTAGGGGGCTCAGCAGTACCAGGTAACAGTAAATATTTCCAAATAACTAATGTAAGAAAATGAGGAATCAATGATACAAATGAAGGCTTTCTTGGGATGTTTGAATAAGAACACTTTAGCTGGACCAATAATGCTGCCCAACAATGGGGGTTGAGAGGCCATAGACTCGAATGCATGTGGGAGCTGGGGGTTGAAGGAGTGCTGGGCAAGTGTCAGCTCGAGCACAGGGCTGCAGCCGATTATCTCTGCTCTTAGCAGCACTTATGCTGTGGGAGCAGGGAAAACAGAATAGGTTCTGGTAAATAAGGAGGATGCCAAGGAGCCAAGAGGGATAACTGAATAGCCCAAAGGGAGTGCTCCTAGCAACCTTAGTGCTGCTAATGAATTAACCTTTCTGGGTAGAAGGGAGCTCGCAGTTGGGACAGGGATTACCCCTATCTCAACCTGCAGGAAGTGTGAGATGCAGTGTTTTCCCCTCCCCTCAAATCTTGAAATTTTAGGTGATACAATTTCTGAAGTTAATTTGAACTAGAAAGGGTATAAATCATTAAGAATCATAGCAGCAGTGGAAATGTTGAGGGTGAGCTAGAAAATTCTCAGTATGGGATTTATTTATTTGTTGAATTAGGTCTCCGGAGATGCTTCCCTGCAGCACCCCCAGAAGACTTCTGGGTTCATGTTGTTCTTACTTTCATCGCTGCTTCCATGATGGATCTCCCCATGTGGGTCCCTCTGGGAGAGAACCTGTGCTGGTCACTGATAAGCAGGACATAAAAGACTCGCTAGGGTACTGTGATGTCATTTGGAGGTAGAAATAGAGTTACAGAAGGGAAAGGGAGAAAAGTGAGCTACAGAAAGCACTATGCTGATGCAGGCAAATTATATACAGAGGTTGCCTATGTGTCTGGTGCATGCATTGTCACCTGGACATATGTGCTTTGATGATTTTTTACTAACACAGAACTACATGCAAAAGTAGACAGTGTGGTATGGTGGTGTAACTCAGAGGCACAGTGCTTGCCCTGGGTTCATCCCCAGCACTTACAAAAAAAGAGAGGCTGTTTAAGGTACAGGCCCTTGTGCTTACAAGGGAAGCACTTATTTTGCTGAGCCATCTCCCCGGCCCCAAGAAATATTTGTACTATTAGTGTTTGGACAAGATAGCCTGTCTGCTTCTTTTTTTTTTTGGCGGAACCATGGTTTGAACTCAGGACCTTGCACCTGCCGGGGAAGTGCTTATTCCACTGAGCCATCTCTCCAGCCCTGTATTTTCTTACTGACTATAATAATTCATCTATAGACTGAGTTGCCTACATAGATAATTATCTAATTTAAGGAAATGATTTTTGATTTTTTACCTTTCCAACATACTCACTTAGACTTTTTTCCCTTTTTCTTGTATACTGCTTTACCCCATGCTTCATAATGTTGGGTGAATGTTGAACCTATATCTTGATTTATCTTTAGGAGAACATGGTAAATATTTGAATATCGTGGAATGTGCTTGCTCTAATTTTTTGTATATAGTGTTACTGTGTTAATGAAATGTTCTTCTAGCCTGTTTCCTAAGATTTCTTTTTCTTTGAATCGTATATAGTAAATTTTATAAAATGTTTATCTCAACTTATTTTTTCCAACTTTAATCTCTTTATTTATTTTTATTTTTTGAGTATTTATATTCTGTTTTATCTCAGAGTGAATAAAGAAATAAGACATTAAAATGATTAGATATATTTTATACAGAAACATACAAAAAGGAAACCCATTAAGTTCATTAAGCAAAATAAATAAATAAATAAATAAATATCCACTACTCCCACCTTCAGCTGCGTCTTGAATTGTTTTCTTAACCCAGTATGAAGTTTTATGAGTAGTGTATTGTATGTTGTGATGATTACTTTAACATAACTTTTTAAATTAAAATGCTTTCTTTGGCTATTTTAAAAAACATGACACTCTACAATCTCAGTGATTCATCATTTCTTTTTCTGTTTTCTGTGTTCATTTTTTAAAAATAAAACAATCCAACACAGTCCAGCAGTCCAAAATAGTAGTCTGTTATCCACAGAAATTGTTGACTTGAGCCATTCACAGCTCAGTATATTAATATGGCTTTACTTTATATATCTCCATTTTTATACTTTTCTGCTGGTTGGTTAAGACCAAAATAAAGCAAGACCTATATAACAAGAAATGTAACTTTTGTATCAGATAAGGTCAGTCAGGTACCCTCAGGGTTTATCTTGTAACCCTGTACTGCACATTGTAGATCCTTTGTCAGTGTCAGACATGTGGAAGAGTGATGGCCACTGCTTGACCAGTTTGCTCTCTGTGATAGCCTGAGAGAAAGTTTTCTCTCCATGTGACTCTCTTTAGGCACACTATACATCATCAATTGCATTCCTTTGTGGCTCCATAATCACCTTGATCAGAAAATTTGGGACACAACTGAGTTACATGATGTTACAGTACAGGTTCTCCTATGTCCTGAGTCTTCACTGACCCTGAAAGGCTAGGGCCAAAATTTTGGCTGACCTTGCAGCCTTTCTTTTTCTCCAATTTTTGGCCTGCAAACTTAGGCTGTTAACCCTCCAGAAGAGAAGCTTATTATTACCCTGCAACATCTATACTTCGGTTTACCCACACTATTTGTCTAAATATCAGACATCGTAGGCATAACATGGAACAGGTACTTTCCATCAGGTATTGAGATATTAAACTCTAAGTCCTTACAGAATATGAAGAGAAGAAATATTTAGAAATCTATTTCTAAATATTTATGTGACATTTTTTGTCTTATTTTTCATTTATTACCTTTTAAAAAATTTTATTTGAAAGAAAGTATAGTAATAGTTGGTATGTCATGACAAGAAGAACATATTTAGAAGATCTCAACTTATTGAAAGTATATTTTCCCTTTAACATTTAATATGTTACATTAATATTTTAAAAATACAATGTTGAATTCCTAGAATAAATGTTTTTTTAATTATGAATTGCATTTTAAAGTACATTGTATACTTTTCTGGACTTGATAGCTAATATTTTCTCAGGTGATCTATACCATGATCGTGAATGAAGTTAGCTTTATGCTTCTTTTCTTTTGTATTGTCCCTGTCAAGTCTTACTGCAAAGTTATGCTACCTGGGAGAACATGCTGGGAACATCTGTGTTTCTCTTCTGCTTTCCCAAAGATCCTTATAAAAATGTTTAATTCTGGAGTCGTGTGTGTGTGTGTGTGTGTATGTAATGATTATTAAAAATGACTAGGATCATGCTAGACTTTATAGAAAACATGATACATAAGTAATCATTTCAATTGCATTAATTTTACCTAATTTTGAAAAAGATTGGGCAAAATCTTATTAACACACTATTATTTTGATCTACAGCATGCATTACTCGTTCATTTCTGTGATTTATAAATGTTAACTAAAGGGTTTCACTGAGACATCTCCACTGTTAGATTCACGCCATTCACCCTTCCTCTCTCCTTGCTCCTTTTCCTGCCTTCTTCCCTCACCCCTTTTCACTTCTATTGCTGTGGATTTTAATATTTTCTTATTTTTTTTTAAAAAAAGTATTCATTTATTTGATACAGGGTCTCATTACACAGCTTGGTCTCATAATGATCCCTCCTCTTTCAGCCTCCCCATCGCTGGGATTATGGGAATGTGTCACCATTTCTGGTTTTGGTGGCTAGCGGTACCAGAGATTGAATTTAGATCCTTGTGTTTGCCAGGCAGGCACTTAGACTGCTGAGCTATCTCCCCAGCCCTGCTCTTTTTGTCCTTTAATCTCTCCAGGAAATTACTGAATTTTATTATATTTTCAAAGAACAAACTTTTGGTTCTACTGATATTTAAAATTTTATTTTTGTCTGCTATTTGCTATTTGTTGTTTTCCTTTTTTGGGGGTCATTCAATTTTCTTTGGGTTTATTTTGCTCTTCTTTGTCTAATCTCAGAGTGGATGCTTAATTATTACTATTTTTTAAACATAGGTATTTAAAGTTTCAAATTTTCCTCCCATTTATTTATATTTCCCAGTTTTAATACATTTTAAAATTATCTTTCCATTCCAAATGTACTTCTTAATTCCTACAATTTGTGTCTTTACTCCTAATTTTCTTCTTGTTATCACTTCCTAACTTTCTCTTATTGTGGCCAGTGACCATGGTCAGGAAGATACCAAGTCTCTGCAACATGCTGAAACTTGTTTTGTAGTCTAATGCATTGTCAATTTTCCTAAGTGCCCTTGGTTTGCTTAAATGTACAACATATATTGTAGCTGCTGGGCCATGGGCTTCTGTTAATTTTTTTTTGTCTGTATTATGTCACAATTGCCAGTTTGTATTTCTATCTACAAATAAGATGGCCTTCTTATAATGTGAAGTTTGTTTTAAACATTCTGAAGCTACATTTGGCAACATTTCCATGTTTAAAATTCTTTCATCTGGTAGCCGGGCGTGGTGGCGCATGCCTGTAATCCCAAGCACTCGGGAGGCTGAGGCAGGAGGATTGTTGTGAGTTCGAGACCAGCCTGAGCTACAAAGTGAGCTTAAGGCCAGCCTGAGCTGCATAGTGAGACCCTGTCTCAAAAAGACAAAAAAAAAAAAAAAAAAATTCTTTCATCTGTGTGGTATGCTGTGTTTTTCCTTGTTGTGTGGTAGGCCTCTTCAGTAATGCTTTTGTTTATTTTTATGGGTTTAAAATAAATATAACATCTTTTGTTTCATTAGTAATTTCCTGACATATATTTTCTTCTCTTTACGTATTGCGTACAGGGTCTCACTATGCAGCTCAGACCCATAGTGATCCTATGGGAAGTTTTCAGCCTTCCCCGCTCTGCGATCACAGGCATGACCATCACGCTCAGTCTCAGTGGCCGGCTCGGCATGTCCGGGGCCGGAGACGGTGCGCATGCGCTGCTGGGGATGGAACTCAGGTCCCTTAGCTTGCCTATGCAGACGCTTAGTCTGCTGAGCTATCTCGCTGGCTGATTTTCTTACACTATTTTCTTTCAAATTTTCTGAATCTTCAATTTTTCAATATGTCATTGTAAAAAAGATAGACCTGGAGTTTTACTTTTAATTTAGTTAGACAATACTGTATACATCATTTAAACAGAATTCAATCCATTTGTTTTAATTTTTAAATTACTGATTTCATTATATCTTTCTATATACTCATTTTTTATTTCTTTTATATACATTGATAATATTTTCACATTCAATTTTTATCTTGGTCTGTAAGATGCTTTTCACATTTTGTTTGTAAGTTAAAACTGTTTTCTCATGGTTTATGATTATCCTAAAAATTGTAACTACTTAATTTTTTGAAGTCCAAAGTTAGTATTTTTACTCTTCTCCCAAGTACAGAAGCTAGGATAACAGGAGTAATTTCTCAGCTTCCATGTCCTATCTTTTCTAAGCTCAAGCTTTCCTCCTTATTTTATGCTTTTTTTTTTTTTTTTTTTTTTTTTTTTTTTTTTTTTTTTTTTTTTTTTTTTTTTTTTTTTTTTTTTTTTTTTTTTTTTTTTTTTTTTTTTTTTTTTT
>PVKA01000777.1:110347-160305 GCA_004027165.1 Ctenomys sociabilis | reverse complement strand
AGTCATGTTTTTATTTTTTTTTAACCTCACAATATATCACTGTTTGCAGCTAGCCTCAGTGTTCAGATTTCCTGTTTTTGCTTTCTGTGCTGTTCAATTGTTCTTACAGCTCCTGTTTCTGGAGAACAAGGTGCATCTTTTGGAATTTTGTTTTTCTAGGTTCTGATGGTTGCAAATTCTCCCAGCTTTTAGCTGCCTGAGAGTATCATTCTTTTTAATGTTTTGTAAGAAAGAAACAAAACTGTAACAAAATTTTCAGGTAGTGATTTTTTTCTCAAAGTACTGAAGTTAGGATTTTCTTGTCTGGTTCCTTACTGGTGCTGGGCACTCAGTGAAAGCCTGCTCCTGTTTTGAAAATATGAAGGGTATTTTAAGGTTGCTTTTCCTTTAAGGATGTGTTCTGTGCAGTGCATTTGTGTGAGTCTCTGTCCTTCAACCTGGCTTGTATTCACTAAGTGTGGTGAGCGTGTGACCAAGTGTCTTCTAACCCTGGAAGATTCTGGCCCTACGGTCCTAAAAGGCTGCTCCTCCAAGTTCTAAAATCCAAGTTCTATGTGCATTAGATTCCTCTGTTTCATCCCTCATGCTTCTTAGCTCCATGTCTTCTATTTGCGCCTCCTCTAAGCTGCATTATAGGTAATTTCTTAAATTCAATTTTCCAATTCATTAATTCCCCTTCAGCTATGTTTAATATGCAGGTTAAATCTGCCCATGGAAGTTTTAGTTTATTATTAATGCTTTCATATCTAGGAATTCTGTGGAGCACTTCAAGTCTTCTCTGCCACATTTTTAACCTTCTCTTCTATTTCTGGAAGTTAAAGTAACAAGTCCTACTTTATAGTGTAGGTTTGATAATTGCAATATCTGAACAAGCAGTATGATTTTCCACTGTTGATTTTTTTTGTCTAGCAGGTAGTCTTGTTTCCTTTTATATAGTGTTTATTATTATTTATGTATTTTCTCTGAGTAGGTCATTTTACTGGGAATAATATTCATTTCTATTAGTATTTATTATTCTGAATTTTTCTTTCTCTGGTCTTCCTATTAGATGGACTTTTATGTTTCCATCCCAGTTATCTGTGTCTTACTAACTCTGTTCCATATGTTGCTGTTTTGGTTTTTCTGAGACAAAGTCTCACTGTATATTCTAGGCTGGCCTTGAACTCACTATGTAGCCCAGGCTGGCCTCAAACTCACAGCAATCCTCCTGCCTTAGCTTCTCCAGTGTAGAATTATAGATGTGTACCACCATTTCTGGCTTTGTATTTTAGTTTTAACTCATATTCCACATTCTAGATTTTAGCTATTACCCAAGCCTTTTATAAAATTCTGTTAGTTTTTTTTATTTTGTTGATCTTATTATTAACTCTTGTTTGTTTTTTCAGTAATTAGCTTAGTCTGTTCACATTTTTATTATTTATTTATTTATTTATTTTTGCGGAACCAGGGATTGAACTCAGGCCCTTGCGCTTACCAGGGAAGTGCTTATACCACTGAGCCATCTCCCCGGCCCCTGTTCACATTTTTATTTAATATAAACAATTTCAGATCTTTCTGAACATTTCAATTATACTTGAAACTTTCTGATTCCTTTTCTTCTTTCTTTCTTTCTTTCTTTCTTTCTTTCTTTCTTTCTTTCTTTCTTTCTTTTTTTTTCAGAACCAGGGATTGAACTCAGGCCCTTGCGCTTGCCAGGGAAGCGCTCATTCTACTGGGCCATCTCCCCGGCCCCTTGGTTCCTTTTCTTTAATTAGCTAGGTTTCCTCCAGGGCCATACTTCTGGGTGCTCATGGGTTACATACTTATATGTTCAAATAACAGGTTTATAAACAAAATAGTTGCTGTGGACTTCATGTGTTAGATATTCACTGATTCTTCCAACACATTCACTTCTTCTGGGAACAGCTGATTTAAAAGGCTTGTTTATAAGAAGGCAGTGCATGCTGACTGGAAGATCAGAGAAGAGAAGCTTCCAGCTAAACTTGTCTTTACTGCCCACCCCCCACAACTAGGAAATAAGCTAGAGGTAATGACATGTACCTGTGATCCAGCACTCTGAGACGCTAAGGCAGAAGGATTTCAAGTTTGCTATACCTTTTAAAAAAATATATATTTAGCACAGAGTTTATAAGATCTTAACACACAGATTGGACTAGTAGTAATCCTCCTGTTTTCAGCCTCTCAAATGCTTGGGTTACAGGCAGATGCCACCAAGCCCAGTCTCAGTTGCAGGCTCAGCATTCCCCAGGGGTGGGGCTGGCACAGTGTGCTGGGGATCGAACCCTGGTCCCTGGGTCTGCCTAAGGAGGTGTTTTAGTCTGCTGAGTTATCTGGCCAGCTCTAGGATTTCAAGTTTGAAGCAGTCTGTGGAACTTAGCATCTTAGCAAGACCCTGTTTGAAAAGACAATGTCCAAATCATAAGAACTGAGGCTGTAGCTCAGTGAGGATAGTTCAGTCCTCAGTA
Organism: Ctenomys sociabilis; assembly: GCA_004027165.1. Taxonomy (NCBI): domain Eukaryota; kingdom Metazoa; phylum Chordata; class Mammalia; order Rodentia; family Ctenomyidae; genus Ctenomys; species Ctenomys sociabilis. The sequence goes on along the minus strand of PVKA01000777.1, from coordinate 157,840 downwards.
CTGAAAACAGAAACAAAAACAAACTTGTTGTTTATTTTCCTCTTAAGAAAGTTGACTTTTTTTCTACCACTTATTTATGTATTCTTTAGTGATCTTGTGCTACCTCAGAATGTACTGTTTCTCTTACATAGCAGTTCCCATCTAGTTTTGGCTGACCTCATTTTTAAAGAAAATTCCAGTGTATTTGGTCTTTGGAGCTTTTGGGAGGAGCATCAGACTGAAAGCTCTGTATGAGTGTCAGCTGGGAAGGGCTGCAAGGCTAACGGGCTTCCTCGGGCCGTCCAGCATCTCCACCAGGGCTCTGGAGGGCTGTGACCCCCACCTCTCTGATGCTTGTTCTGCCAGGTGAGGGTTTTCCTTGTTCAGGATTATTTGTCTGTAGGCCACCTGTCTACTCTCCAGAAATGCAGCTCAGTTTCTGGCCTGCTGACGGCAGGCTTCCAGGCTCTCAGCACTGATGTGGATTTCTTTCATCTCTATGTAGTTTTACGGTCAGTAAGTGGGATTCTGAAGGGGATGGGTGACATGCTTAAGTGAAGCTGCCACCAGGACAGGCGTTCTCATCTCTTTAATAAATGTAAATACACACCACCGGTTTTAGTATTTAAATATTGAATAGGCTATTCAGCATCTTGATAAAATAGAAGCTTACTGAAGATTCAGAAAGTGAAGGGAAACTTGTCTTAGTCAAGTCTTAGAAAAACTCCTCACTGGTGTCTGCAGCCACAGCAAATCCCAGCAGAGGGTGGGATAACTGAATGGCGTTGCCCACACTTGGGGCTGCCACCCCACCTTTCTCCAGAAATGCTTCCACCGGCTTTTGCCCGAATGCCTCTTCTCCCTGATTCTTCTGCCCAGCGGGGGAGCCTTGCATGCACAGACCTCTTTCCTACTCGCAGTTGTCCTCATCTTCAGACACAGTTATGTCACTGGCAAAGGGTGCTCTGAGCTCACTGTGCTCATGAAGTAACAAAGCCCTGTCTTTGTGAGCTGCTCTCGGGACACGAAGAGTGGAGCTTATGCATTTTTAATGCCCCAGACCAAATTAATACCAATTAGTAGTGCCAAAGAAGAGAATGCAAACACTACCTCGCAGAATGTCCTTCTCTTTGATGACAAAGCCCATGTGTTTCATTAGTCACTGATTCCAGGGTGAAGCTACTTCCTACAGAGCCTAGCCTGTCTTTCTCTGGAACAGGCATGGTATACATACCCAGCAAGTTGTGACTTTTCTTTATAAATTCTAAGGCCATTTATCTTGAGGGCTTTGGATTGCTTCTTTGCCTATTCTTTTTCATTTATGCAACTCAATATTTATGTTTTAATTTTTCTCCTCCTCACTTACTAGGGACTGTGATAAGCACGAAGGTCCTTTCTCCCATGCTCTTTGAAATTCACTATTTTCTGTTCTGCAGGTCAGCACTCAAGATCACTCTCAGTCCTACCATCCATGCACGCAGTACTGAACAAATGCCTCTCCTTTTCCCACTCGATTTTGTTTTTCAGTGAGTGGCTTGCAAACCTACTGTGGATCACATCTTTCCAACCTCCCCACCACACCCACAGAGCAGCAGAGAATCCTTTCTTACTTGGGTTATTGTGTCCGGAGGGTACCAGCTGAGAGTCCTGAAAGAATAACCACAACAAAAAGGAAATCAATTAATTTTCTTATGTTGACTTTCCAAACCCAAGTTGAATGTGAGATATATCACTGGCCATTCAGGCTAACAACAACTGTGATGAGGGACATGCACAATAATGTACTTGTAAAGTGGCCCTGGGAATGCAGCTCACAATCACATTTATTTTGCAATATTGACTTCTTGTTTTGTTTACTGAGGTGAATTTCCTGTAACATAAATTAGGCATTTTGAAGGAGACAATTCAGTGGTGTTCAGCGCACACAGGGTTGTGCAACTATTTCTACTTAGCTGCAAAATATTTCCACTCCTCCAAACAAAACCCTCTTACTCAGTAAGCAGTATTTCCCAGCTTCCTCTCTACCTTCCAGCCTGGTAATCATATGTTTCACTCTGTGTGTAGGGATTAAACTAGTTTGGATATTTTGTTTAAATAGACTCACACAACGTATGATCTTAAGTGTTTGGCTTCTTTTTTTTCCTAACGCAGCATTTTGGAGGGTCATCCTGGTCGCATAGTCAAGCATTTCATCCCTTTTCATGGATCAGTAGTATTATGTTGTATGTGTTCATATACAACCATGTGTTGATGAGAGTCTGGGCTGTGGCCACCCTGTAGATGCTGCAAACAGGGCTGCTAGGCCCATGTTGTGCATACATCTGTCTGGCCTTTGTTTGTAACCTCTTTCTGTATATGCCCAGAAGTAGAATCAGGGAGCCACAGGTTACCCAATGTTAAACTTCTTGGGAAATGCCAAAACGTTCTCCATAGGAGCAGAGGTATTTTTTGCAAAGAACAAGGGTCCCAGTGTCTGCATGTCCTTGCCCATGTTTGTCATTTTCTATTTAAGGAACAACCTGCATCTTCCTGAGGGTGTCCACAGGTGTCTCACGGTGATTTTGCATTTGTATTTCCCTAAAACCTAATGATGTTGCACATCTTTTTGAGTTTGTTGGTTATTTTTTAAATCTTTGGAGAAAAAAAGGTACTAAAGTCCTTTGTATGACTGCTTGCCTTTGTGTTGCTGAGCTGGAAGAGTTCTCCATCCTGTCTGGATATTATGTCACGTCAGAGGCAAGATTTACTACTATCGTGCCCTGTATTGGTGGCTGTCCTTTTCCTCCTTGATACATGGAAGTTTTACACTATGGTAAGGTTTGATTTGTCTGCCTTTTTCTTCTGTTGCTTGTGCTGCTTGGGTTATAATCTAAGAACCCACAGCAAAGTCAAAAGTCAGGAAGATTTACCCTCTTTTCTGCTATGAGGTTTATGGTCTTAGGTCTTCTATTTACTCATCGATTCCATATATTACTGACTTTGATCTAACTCACTTCCTCTTGAGTGGACCTGGATGGCCATCACTTCTGTGCAGGGGAGGTTGCCCATCATCCTTCCAGGGACACTTTCCTGAACAACTGCTGTTAACCTCACAGCAGTGGATGCAAAAGATTATTGCAGATATGCACCTATGTACAGCAGCACAAACCCAGCCATAAATAGCATTTCAAGTTTAGCTAATATTCAGGTAGGGATTGAACTGAGTTTGCAGTACAATGAAAAGTGAAATTTTGTGGTGAGAGTCCACATTCTCTCTCTCTTTTTTTTTTTTTTTTTTTTGTCTTTTTTGAGACAGGGTCTCACTATGCAGTTCAGGCTGGCCTTAAGCTCACTTTGTAGCTCAGATTGAACTCATAACAATCCTCCTGCCTCAGCCTCCCGAGTGCTGGGATTACAGGTATGCGCCACCACGCCCGGCCTGAGAATCCACATTCTCTTTTCTTGCAAAATGTACATTTAATATGAAATGTAAGGAAGCATTTTGAAGAATGAACTGAGATGGTCAGAATGCAAAATAAAATAAGTAGCAGCACATACAATTCAATAAAATTCCATTGTAGTTCTGGTATGTGGAATAAAGCTCCAGTGAAGCAGAATTAACTCCTATTATGTAACTTAACATACTTTATTAGATTTTTGCTTCACAAATACCATATTATGGAGAAGGAGTATCCTTTAATGGAACTTGTGGCATATTCACATCCAACTAATAATGTCTCTTTTAAACAGGAATTCCATTGGCACAGTAAAAAATGAAAGGTCCATGGGTAGGATTTGGGGGACAAAATTAGGTAGGGAATTTTGTATGTATGAGGCAGGCTGAATCATACACAGGTGCCTAGTAAACCTCTTCTCAGGTTGGTAATATGAACTATTCATTAGGAGAAAAAGAACAAATTTAGCTGAGCTTTTGTGAACCACTGTATAAAGATGCAATACTGTAACTGAAGCGATATGCTACAATGTAATCTGCAAAAATGGCTTTGATCTGCATTGGATAGACACAGCTATGAAGAAGACATTCACAGCTAACTCCTCCAGGTGAGCTGTCCCCCTTCTGGATTTATTAATTTAGAGTTTATAACTGAACACAAGTTAGTTTTGGTTTTGATACAGTCCATGTTACTTTGGCCTCTGGGCTGCCTATAGAGTCTGACTATTGGCAGGATCCTGTCCTGGACAGGAAACTCACCACTGTGCATGAGGGTGGACACTGAGACAATTTCCAGCATTCAGCTCATTCTTTAAAAATGTTTTTTGTTCTCTGTCTGTTTGCTCCCATGAATGGATGGGAAATGATTTTTTTTTTTTTATTTTTTATTTCTCTGTGTATCCTAAAACTCAAGCCAGGAATGTGGACACTGACTTCAGCAGAGAGCCAAAAGTAGAGATGGTCTGATTTATTGTGATTATATCTGCTAAGATCGCTATTCACACCCAACTTCTGATTTTAACTAAAATACCTGTGTAATTCATGAGTATTTATTCTTTCTTTCTTTCTTTTTTTTTTTTTTTTTTTTTTTTTTTTTTTTTTTTTTTGAACTCAGGATTCTGCATTTACCAGGCAAGCTTATTCCACTGAGCTATCTTCCTGGCCCTTATTATTTCTATTTTACATGGTAAGTGGAGAGAGGAAATGGATAAAAGTAACAGATACTAAAAAATTCACTGCAAGAGTCAGCCACAGGAGAGGCAAGAATAAAAATCAAAGACGAGGCCTGCTATTCCATCTCATGCTTCTAACTGATCTCTTCTGAGTGGCTAACCCTCAAGAGTCATCAAACCCTGCTGTCCCAAGTCTGGGCCATTCTGCAGGCATAAATGTTGTTTCATTTTCGGTCACAATGACACCCGTCAGCCAGCTCACGAAAGTGTCAGCTGTCTGAAGAGATTTCTCCAAGCTGAGGACTACAGGGCAGTATCTTCACTCTGGATCTGCAGTCCTGCCTGCTGGGCAGTGGAAGCCCAGAGCCCCACAAAACTGTGGGTCCATTATCCTCACAGACCCAGGGCCGAGCTGGGGCCACGGCAGAGGGAGGGAGACAATGCCCCTTTCTCCACAGGGCCAGGTCACCGAGTTCTTTCCATTTTTGTGTCTCCTGCCACCTCCACCCAGATACCTACATTCCTGGAGCTTCTGTCCTAAAGGCCACCTTTCCCTAGTTTCTATCTTCTATAAGTATGGCCCGGGAAGCAGCTGGCCCACTCAGTGCCTTTTCATGTGCATGGTTCTGTTCATCTCCTCGAGGGAAGCGAAAGGAGTCCAGCAAGTGCAGAGCAGAGGTTACGTGCAGACGAACAATTCCAAGCCAGGGCTAGAGTGGGGCTGCAGAGAACGAGCCTGCACTGTGTGGCCTAAAGATTACCTCTGCTCCCTTTTCTTGGAATTCAGGTCCTGCTGCTTTCTGTCTTTGCTTAGAAAGCTTCCTTCTTCCTTCGGGGCTCTGCATAAGTGAGCTCCAGAAAAACTTCCTCTATGACATCAGGCTGTGTGTCAGGAAGATGAGGCTGCTTGTTTGCGTTAGAGGCGCCGTGTCATTCTACCATTTTACTCATCTTCCAAACTGTGACTGTTGTGAATGAAAAGCTTTATTAAAGTACAAATGGGCTAACAAACTACACACGTGTACAGTACATCATTGGGAAATAATAAAGAGTGCTGCTCCTAGGACTGCCTTGGCCCAAGATTGGCTCTAGAGAAAATCAGTAGAGAAAAGAAGTTACGGTTCGTTGAGCAACGGGATATTTCCAAGGTTATTTCAATGCCTTTGGTGTGTCCAGGTCCTGCCTCAAGCGCGTGTCCTTCTGAAGGTCAAGAGCACAAAGGAAAGCCAGTCCAGGGTCTTAGAAGAACTTCTGCATGCTCCCGCTTCTTAAATCCTGACATCCCAGCACCTAAACTCTTCTCTGGCACGTGAGAATCCTGAAACTCCTTTACATGTGGAATTTAGAGGGAAGCAAAGCTCATATCGATCATTTTGCTGAAGACAATAACCACCTAGCACCCTGGCATCCACGAGAGCCTTTCCACAAGGCACTGTAATAGACATCCACTGCCTCATACAGTGTCACGTGCTATCCATGCTGGAAGAGGCTGTGACATCCCCTGCACCTTCACAGAAAAAAACTGCTGCCAATTAATTCTAAGGTGCTGTCAGCTGTAACATTTTGAGAAAAAAGGTGTAAAATCAGTGCTTTAGATTGATGAAATCCAGAGGTCTTCCATCATGTTTTTGATGGTGAACATTTATCCTGTGAGAGCATTTTTAAAAATGACTTTCTGGAGCCAGGCTTGGGGGCACATACCTGTAACGCCAGCACCCTGGGAGGCTGAGGCAGAAATATTGCAAGTTCTAGTCCAGCCTGCATAATTTTGCAACTCTATGAGACTCAATGCTAAAATTAAAGGGGAGAGGGTGCTTTGCTGTGGACATAGCTTAATTCAAAGACCCTGGGTTCAATATCCAGTATAAAAAAAAGGAAAAAAATTCCAATTATACCTCTTCTATTTGCTTACCTATTGTTCCATCATCAGAAGAATAAAAGGCAAGAAATAAATTTTGAGTTCATCATTTTAGAGCCCCATGTAAAGTTAATCACTGTAGGAAACTTAACACTCTGATCTGGCCAGGTCTCCCTTCTTTTTGCTGGTCACTCTTCTCATTTCCAGTCTACAGAGCTTGAAACGACTGAAGTAACATACTTTATAACTGCTTTAAAGATGTATGTTGAGGTGAAGCCAAACATGAAAGGTTGAGTTCACATATTTTGTTAGAAGCGTGATAGCCATCTAAGGAGGGAGATAAATGACCAATTTTCCCACTTCAAAGCACTGCTCCTCACCCTCCGTCAGCTTTCATTCACATTCCAGCATACATACAGAAAGGCAGTTGGATTCTCATTTCTGTAAAGATGCTAGAATTCTTCTATACATGGCTCTAAAAATCAGTTGGCAAAAGCAGTTGCAGCCAGGTGGTAACCCTCAGCCTCAGCAGCCAGGACACAGGTGAAGTGTCACTGGGTTTGGAAGTACCCCTTCCTGACAATGGAAAACATTCTACACTTTTGGGTTCTTTGTTTGCATTTCAAAACTTGTGAGACTGCAGCAAAGTGAAAGGGAAAAGGGCAAAGCAAATTCATTTTCTTCTCTCTTGGTTGAAATACCTGATAATGGCAGCCTTTTTAAAGGAGACACATGTTCTTTGCTTTCCAAATTCAATTACTTCTGTGATTTGAAGAATGAGACAGAAATGCGTGGTAGTCTAGGGAAATGTGACTCCAGATCAAGTCTTTAGGGAACAGGAAAAAAAAGCAGCCAAGTTCATTATCAATTGACTTTACTATGTATTATGTCCTTCAATACTCGGAGAAAATGAGAAAATTCTCAGAAGTATTTAGCCAATTAATTTAGTGGCACTGGTAACTTGGAATGCACAATAAAACTGACTTCCCTTTGGGAGATCAAATGGCCCCCTTAATCTTAATAAGACCTTAATTCCATTGATTATTAGTCATTTTGGAGATGTGCCCCTCAAATTCCTTAGACAATCCTAGTCCAACCCATTTGCAATAATAATACTCTCAACCACTAAAAGTCTAATGAATTAATTGAGCGTCCAGCTTTCACAATGCTAATTTGTTGAGATAAAGGTTAAAGGAGGTGTACTCAAGGGCTGCAGTGTAGACAGAGTGGGGTGCTTGCCTACCACGGACAGGCCATGGGTTCAGGTCCCCATACTACCAAAAAGTACATACATACAAAAGAGGTACACTTTATGTCAAAATTAATACATCTTTGTAACAGGCAGGATAATGGTACCTCAAAGACTTCTGGGCCCCAATTCCCAAAACCTGTAAGTATGTTACCTCCTATAGAAAAAGATTTAGTAACATAGTTCATACAACTCCTCAGTAGTTCTAAATAACATACCTTCTTTTTCTATTTATACTTCAAATTCTGTGTCCTTTAGCATAGGCAGAAAATTTCTGAGTGAAAAGTAAGATACTTCTTGAAAGCTGAATTTTTAAGCTACAGTTGAATTATTTTTCTTTTAAAATAAATTCTTATTTAAAAAACAACACAGAATTTCATAATGATGTAGGAGAATAACAATGGTTAATATATTATCATTTTCTCAAAGTAGGGTATCAGATTGACAGATTCTCTCTTATAAAGAAGAAACAAAACAGCATATATTTAACTTTCTGAATGTTAGACCTCTGGATCTTACTCATCTTGCTTAGGGGAACCTTTCCATCCTTTGATCCAGAGGTTCCCTAAGCCTTCCCTTCAGCTGCTGGCAAACAGAGCTGAACTCTCTGCTTATGAGTCGGACTATTTTTTGACTCTACGCAACCTAAGTAAGATCATGCAGTATTTGTGTTTCTGTGTCTAGCTTTTTTCATTTAGCAAAAGGTCACTGCTACATATGCCAGATGAAAAAGAACATATATGATTATATGCAGCATGATATAGCAGAAATATGACTGATGGTGGTAACAACGATGCACTGCTGTATGGCACATTTCAAATCTGCCAAGAGGGCAGGTCTTTAGGATTTCATGAAGAAGGCAGTTATTGTTCAAAAGAGAAAACAGGAATTCTGTGAGCTTGCCTGTGATGGTTATTTCACAATATATACAAATATAGAAACATTTTGTTGCTCACCTTAAATATACACAATTTTTATTTGTCAACTACATTCCACTCAAGCTATGAAATGAAAGTTTTGTGCTAATGATTTAAAATCTGAGTTTTTACCTCAGGAGTGAAGCTATTGCTTATGCTTAAGTATTTGTTTGAGTGAATTAAACTCATGTGAGAAAAGTTGGAAGGAAACATGCTTTGATATGTGACCAATTATGTCAAAAGTTAAGCAATGGATGTGTATATATGATAAAAAATACTACACTAAATTAAGTGAATTGGGAATAGGCCACTATTTTGGTCAAATTATGTGTAAAGACTGTAAAGATTCTTCATGCTATTCTAAGTGGGCCACGATGCCACTAGAAATACAAACTAGAGCAATTATCCAGCTGGATTTGTCTGGGTGCCACATTCTTCCATTAGTTATTGTCTGCAAAGCCTAAGCTCTTTATCATATGGTATTGTACTCAAAGTGTTCACCAACTTCTGATTTAAAGAAGATATTGGAAAAGAACTAGACATACTGGAAAAAAAAAATAGAACAGAGAGTCCTGAAGCAAATGCATGCTTTTATGTGACATTAGGAAATACCTGAAACCAGAGTGAGGCAATGATGGATGCCCTGATGGTTGCATCACAGTTTATTAACCATTGAAAAGCCTAAACCTAGAATTCTATGTCACGCCTTCCACACACATGATATATTTAAAAAAAAAAAAAACCCAAAAGCTATAAAAAATTCAGAATAAAATAGAGACCACTGTCAGGATGTTAGAAGAGGGCACATCTTTTTGCTTTGACATTGAAACTAAATATTTTTATAGCATAAGAGGCAATAAATAAGGTCACCAAAATGGTCACATTCTATATAACAGACAAATGCATGGGATGTAAGAAGTCCTACACTCATTTTTATGAAGTGGCAATGGATATGAATGGGCAATTTTCAAGGAAAAAAAAAAAAAAGTCACTGCCTGCACTTAGAAGTAATTGGGGAAATGCAAATTAAAACAATGAGATATCAACTTTTCATCCATCACACAGGCTCAGTGATAAAACACTAGATGATATGAATCACTGGCTAAGACACAGAAAAAGTACTATTGAAGTACAGCCAACTGCAAATGCGGTTCCTGACAGCTCTAGCGCCGTAATTTCTGCTGTATGTGTCCTTACTGAGGACGTCCACAGTAGGCACACAAAGGAGCACCTACGAGAGCGTTGGTGGTCATCGTGTTGATGAGGACAAACGACAACCTCTACAGCCATAGCAAGGAGCTTGGTAAGATAAATTATGGCTAATCCATATACACAACATTTTGTTGCTCTTCAGAACGATGTAGAAAATCTCTATAGATTCACAGGGAATGATCTTCAAATATCCTTCAGTGAGGGAATTAAAAACCAATTTCTTAGAATGGAATTTACCATTGTTATTATAGTGAGGAATACTTATTTCAACAACTCACTCTAGGGTGCTGTGACATTGATGTTTAGCAATGTAATTTATGTATCATGGTGAACTGGGAAAAAAGCAACTCGTGGAAAAATGCTCTTAGTACTACAACAGTTCCTCACTGTTTTACAGCTCCACTTTTGCGGACTCACTGTTTTTCAGATTTTCACACAATATTAATCTAAATTATGTATCATGGATTTTTCACTGTATTATGGGATTTTGCAGAACTGTACAGTATACATACTTGTTAAAATTATGTGGATTTACGAGTTTAGAGAATGGTTAAGAACATTAGAAGTGTTTTGAAAGGGGTGGGAAAGGTTTATAAGAGTGTGGGAAGGGTTTATAAAGCTTTAAATAGATTTAAATTCTAAAATAAATACAACATTGCTACTTTGCTGATTTTCAATTATTGCAGGGGTGTCTGGAATGTAACCTCCACAATAAGTGAGGGGCACCTGTATACAATTTCAGAACTGAAAAAAATATACATAAACATATGTACCTACGATGCACAAGGAAAGCAACTAAGATGTTCTGCACTAAACTTGTACAAGTAATCTTTATGTTGGGAAATTACGGCTAGGAGCATCAGGGATTTTTTTATTTCCACTTGCACAACCTGATCTTCAATAATGAATATATGAGTTACATATCAGTCACACAGTAAAAGATATTTAAAAGAAATGCCTATTAGATTCATATATTATTTAAATACATTTTGTGGGCTGAGTTTTTTTCTGTGCTTTTCCTTAGAAAATAAATCATTTTTTTATGTCCCGCAAAACATTATAAGCTTTAAAAAGATATCTAAATGAAATTGAATACTACATGTTTTAAATTCTAAGACATTCATTGTAACATACATCATTAATTTAATAACAGCTTTTCAGAAAGAAAACAGGACATACAATTCCATTGTATATAAAACGACTGTAAGATGGATTTCAATCTCACAAATGTTTTCAATAAAGCCAATTATAATGAGTGTCACATTTTGCAGAATATGGAAATGCAGGTAAGTGAGATGGCAAGCCAATTCTGCTCTCTTGATGTGTAACACACACAAGCTTGCAAATCATTGAGGACCAGATTGATGTGACTCTGGTAGGGATATTTACCCAGCAAAGGACAGCCTAGTGTGAACCCACGTGATGCCTATGTGGGTACAGCGTACCCCTTGTGCAGCCCAAAGCTCACCTTATTAGGAAATGGAAATTTGCTTGGTTCCACTTTGCCTGGTGCTTGAATAGCAGAGAGTGGTGGAAGCCAGGTCATCTCCTGTGGGTGAAAGAGGGGAGATAAATACAAACAGTAGCATGATACAGAGAAGATAGAGTCAGTACTGTTAGGCTGGCTCTACATGCATGCGTAGACAAGGTCAGAAATGAATGGATAAGGAATAAAACAATGTGAAACCCACTTTTATGATTTGTTTTCTTAACTCAGACCCATTCTTGATTGCATACCTATTGCCGGGCTCTCTTTACAGATGAAAAAGAAAAGACTGCTCTATTTTCACTTTATTTAAGCCTCTGAATAAAGCAACAGCCTACTAGTAAAAGTTCTGTGGAAAGTGTGGTACAAAGGATTGGATTCCAGGGAATTCTCAGGAGCCTCCGAAGGAATGTAAGGGGAGCTTTCATTTTAAGGGCTTTTATCGGATGACTTAGGTATCACATTAGAGATAAATAGTGAGTTTCCAGAAAGTTCTACACATCACTTTGGTCTTCACAGCAATGCCATGCATGGAGAATTGTAAAAACATACCATGTGCATGAGATAAAAGAGGATGATGTCAATTTTTAAAGCCAGCATTGACAGTACAATTTGTGTGTTGGGGTGTGGAAAAAGGATTTCATTTGATAATGAAAGGATGATCTCGTGCCTGCTTTCCTGAGCTACTGCTCTCGCCAGAGCCACAGAGAGATGGAAGAGGGACAAGCATGTCCAAGGTCTCTCCATCATGACATACATGCTCCAGGCAGCAGGAGAGCTAAGCATGTAGCTTTCAAGGTGTCCCTTCTGAGAACTTATCTCTTCCTTCAAACCCAGCCCTGGACACAATTTCCTTTCACTTTTTCTGTGCCACAAGGGAAACCCCAATCAGTCCCTTAGGTGTCACTCAACCTGCCCCTCAAACTCTGACACTAGCAAAAGTCCATAAAGTGTCAGCCTCCCACTGTCTCAGGTCAGAGGCTCCCCCATCTCTCTTCCATTGATCCTTTTCATGTCCTCAATGGCAATAAAGGACTTTCCCTCCCTTTCTTTTACTTCTGCTTCTCTGCTGCACCACCAGAAAAAAAAAAAAATGTAACAAAGATGAGGACCCAAGTGGGTCTCATGGAAAGTCACAAAATACAGGAATACTGTTTGAGGAATTTCAAAGCTGAGACATCGTAGAAGCGAGTGCAAGGATTGCCCCAGCCTGGTGGAGGTGGACCTGTGGCCCTCACACTGCAGTGGGCATGCAGAGCCCTCTCCGCTGGCACAGGAGCCAGTCACCCCAGCAGCCAGGCAGCAGACATCCAGTTTTATTGCCATTTGACATTAGGCAATAAATAAGTGGGTGCGGGGTGGTAGTCTGAACACTTACTCGGTCTCCAAAAGTTTGGCTACTATTGCCCTGCCCACAGGAAGTGTCCAAAGTCAGGAAAATTGCACTTGTAAATCTGTACCTTCACCATCAAGCACTTCCCTCCTTATAATATCAGTAATTCACATTTAGTAAGTATTTAAAATATAAAACATGGTCTACAATTTATTTAAAATCATTTCCCACCAACTTCAAAAATTAGGGTGCTACTCCCTCATTTTATAGATGAGGAAATCAGGTCACTAAGATGAGATTTGCTGCTCTGCACAAGCTGGGAGTCTCTCCTGACTTCCTCTCATCTGAGAAGCTGTTTTCTGCACTGTCAAGACCCAATTCCAGTTCTCCTTTCCTATGAACTCGTCATGAGCCAAACCAAGGTTTGACCCAGTCTTTCTCAGTGCCCCATACATATCTCGATGAGCACATTTGTCCTCCGACTTGGGAGGAGTCTTTCAAAGGTGGAGACACTAACTTGGCTGGATTCTAAGAACCCAGGACAGAGCGTGGGACAGCACTTGTGCTCAGGACCTTCCTGAATGAACACTTCTGCAATGGCTCCACCTTCCCTTCTTTTCTGATACCTGATGACCACACTAATCACACTGCCATGGCCTCTAACCTGACTCATGGCTTCCTGGCATGTTCTCTTTCCTCGGTTTCCATGAAGTCCTCCACACTGCTGCCAACTGAGTTTTCTAAGGAGCAGGTCTAACCAGAGAGCTTCACTGCCCAGAAGTCTTTGTAGAACAGCAGCAGTAATAACAATCGCCACCACAGAGATGGGGGGGATGAGTCCTGCTGTGCAGTGCAGTTTTCAGAACACAACCTTGAAAACCCTTCCATCTATGTCCAGCATTTAAGATAGTAAGTATCATCTCAATATTAAAGGTAAGGCAATTAGGGCTCAAAAAGAGTAACTGATTTGTCAGAGGTCACTCAGTCCACAAGGGCCACAGCTGCAGTGTGGCCATGGATCCCTCTACTCTGTGTCCTGTATTTGTTTTTCTCTCTTTTGCACTTATTCTCAAAGACTTTACCCTTCTACACTAAGTTTTCCACCCCATACCTCTTCATTGATCTACACATCTGCACGTTTGGGACAAACTCGTCTCTGCTTCTACTGACACTGTCCCTCTGCATGGGAGTCCCTTCTGGCATGTGACTTGGGCTCCCCATATGCCACGACGACTCTTCTGAAACATCAGTTATGTCTTCCAGCCTTTGCTGGTGGCTCTTTTATCCAGTGTGAGATGGGAATTCCTGCTGGATGACACTGCCAAGCCCCTGCTTTTCCCTCTTTCACAGATCTCCTGTGTTCCACTTTGTAGCTTTCTTAGCATGCACCCTAGTCTATACCCAACCACTTCTCCTTCTGTGGGTGCCCTTCCCTCTGTGATGAATAAAAAAAATCATACTTAGGAGACCTAATAATCTCTTTCAAGAGCATTCAGTTATATCACACATAATCCCCAAATAGCAGTCCTAATAATGTCTTTGAAGAGCATTTGATTTGATAAACATAATCTCCTAAAGAAGGACTAAAAATTCCTCCTGAGAGGGGTTGATATCTACTTATCTTTGTGTAGACGGGAGCTTCTTCCTTAGGAAGTGCTTAATATAAACTTGCTGAATTGAAATAAGCATCCACATTTCAATGCAAACTCACTTGCTAATATTGTGTTAATTATAGCTAAGCATTTCCATATGATTTTTTTGTTTCATTGAATGAATCCTACTAAATACATGAAAAGCAGTAAAGGCAACATATAATTATTTAGAATATTTAGGTCTATAAAAATTTCCCCAAACATAAGAATTATTTGCAAGGACTATTTGTAATGTAATTCATATGTGAAATATGCTATGTAGTAAAAATAAAATGCAATTTATAATTTGGAGTAGCTTTGTAAGATCGATTATCCATTCCACTAAAATTCATCAGTAGAGTACATGGGGAAATAAACATTTGCATTTCCTGTTCTGTCACTTAGAAGCTTAGGTAAGCTGCAGGCTCGGTACAGTGACTTTGAGCTTGGGTCTTTAAAATCAATCAGCTCTCAGCTTGTGGTATTTTATAACCAGAGGAAATGTGGATTTTAACTATCCCGTGGTTTAATCATGAAGATTAAATGAGATAATGCATATAAAGAAAAGCAGACTTTTCATCAAATTTAAGCATTCATAAAAGAGCTTTGATTTATATCAAGCTGAATTTCAAAATTCTTGTCCCTAAAATAAGAAATGTAATTTCTTTCTGAGCCTTAGTGGGTTGAAGCTTGGGACAAGAGAATCAATGGGAAAAGATGTTTCTTTTTTTTACACAGACTAAGGTCTTGGGCAAATACAATCAGTAAGTTAGCTAGTAGTTATTAACACAAACTATATATTACTAAAACAGAAAGTTATATAAAGAATTGTGATTATCAAAGATGATTTGTACTTTATACTGGTGGAAAGGCCCCTAAGCTTTCTCATGGGAACAATTATTGTCAAAACAAGAGCAGTAATAAGATTTTATATACAGCACTTTGGGAAACTGAGACAGGAGGACTGCAGGTTCAAGTCCTGCCTGAGCAACTTGGTGAGACTCTATCTGAAAAAAGCCAACAGTGGACTAAGGATATAGCTTAGTGGCACAATGACTGTGGGTTTGATCTCTAGTACCACCACCACCATGAAAAAACCCAAATGATTTAATAAAGAACATTTTACCTGTACCTTACTTCTGGTGATCATCAAAAATATAAGCAAAAGCCATTATCATTATCATTCTTGCTAAAATTTCCTTTGGTATACCTCACACTGTCTTCATAGAGGAAGAGTACAATTTTATTACAAGGATATTGTCCACTGTCCCCAAGGACTCTACCACCCATGGTCCTGGTCTTTATCTTTTTTTAGAATAATTTTTTAAAGTTTGTTTATTTATTTATTTATTTTTGGTACAGGTCTCACTATGCAGCTCAGACTTGCAGTGGTCATCTGGCCTCAGCTTCCCCAGCTCTGGGACTACAGGCATGTGCTACCACCCTGGTTCTAGTGGCCAGCATGGTGTGCTGGGGGTTTCAGGGCTGACATGGCATGCGGTACTAGGGATCACACTCGGGTCCCTGGGCTTGCCAGGCAGGTGCCTAGACCACTGAGCCATCATCTCCCCAGCCCCTGGTCTTTATCATTTCATCAGTGACTACAGTAATCCCCCATCCCCATCCATGGGGTTATGTTCCAACACCCCACAGATGGGGTCTGAAATTGTGGCTACTACCGAACTCGGTATATACTATATGCTTTCTCTGCACATCCAAACCTATGGTCAGTCTGTGCCATATTCCCACTTAAAGGAAGCATTTGAGGACTTCCCTCTGATACACCTCAATCAACAGCACAGTGCTCTTGCACTCTGGGGACCTTATGAGGTAGTATTAGAGTTAGTCAATCACAAGTGCTGAAATGTCCTCAGCGGTCAGTTTGACAACTGAGGCAGCTACTAAGTGAGTAACAGGAGAGTGGTGTATTCAGTGTGGATGCACTAGCCAGAGGATAGCAGAGGGAGACTCCATCACACCAGGTGGGATAGCATGTCACTTAAAACCCAGGAAATTTAGTTCTGGAATTTTCTATTTAATAATTTAGGCCTATGTAGTCTGCGGATTTTTGAAACCGTGGACACGAAGGGACTACTGCAGCCCCCGCAGGCCTTCTTAACCACTTCCTGGACCACATGCAGGGCAGATAACAACATTTACAGCCACTTCCTCCAAAGTTAGCTAGCTGCAGTGTCATCAATCTGATGTGTCTTCCTTTCTTCTTTCTTGTTCTTGTCCCTCAGGAATCAGGTCTCCCACCCTCGTCCCCTCAGTGCAGAGGCCCTCAGTGTTGTGTTTAGGTTCCTTAGCCATTTAGATACTCTAATTGCTGGGATTAACAATCAATACATCTTTTTTAATCCAGCCTTGCCTGTCCCACCTCCTTTCACACATATGTAACTAGCCAAGGGACATATTTCCAGGAGAGTTCTTATTCTTTGGATAGGCTTTAAATGTCAAGTCTCTGTTCTCCTAATATGAAGGAACAGATGGCTAAATGGTAAGGATATGGGCTACCTCACTTCATTAACTGTCTACCTTTTCTCTGTCCTCCATATATCAATTTTCAGGAGGCCACATGGCACATGGGCCAGCTTCTACCTTCAAGCCTGCTGCACAGCAAGGGCAAGCAGGAGGCAGCATGTGGGATCAAAGGAAGATGAAGGTATATCCTCTAGGTCACACCCAGGTCACAGATCTATCACATCCAGCTATAAACCCATCAGTGGGCTATTCCAGTATCACCCCCCATCATCTAGTATCACCCTCTATCATCCAGTATCATACCCCCATGATCCAGTATCACCCCCATCATCTAGTAACACCCCTCCATGATCCAGTATCACCCCTATCACCCAGTACCACCCCCATCATCCAGTATCACATCTTCCCAAACCCCCGTCTATGAATGTGTGAGGCTTTGGGTAGGAATTAGATATATAAACCATAACACTATGTTACCAGATTATATTTTTAAAAAATCCCCATCAGATTATAAACTGTTCAAGAGAAGGGGACATGTCTTAGAACACTCTCGGAATTGTCCTAGGGTGTAGCACAATATGTAAAATGCTAGGAATTTAGTTAGCCTCATCAGAATTCTCTTTTCTCACCTATGAGATGAGAGCAGTAAGACGTTAGATTTGTCCAACCAAATGCACAGACTGTTGCCAGAACAGAGATTAAACCGCTTCTCGTTTTCTCCACCACATCACCACCCTCAGCCAATTTCAAGGGCTGCAGGAAAGGTGCTGGTCTCTGTAGGCCTGGTAAGTGCCTGTTCTTACCTCTGGAGCTCTTTGTGCTCAGAAATGTATTCTTTTCTAAATCAGACACTGGATTAATTCTACCACTGGAGAACAAAAATGTAGAATGCTGAAGTGGATGCTTAGTGTAGTGGTGGCAGGTACAGAAGAGAAGGCTTTCACTCTCAGTTTCTGTACCAGAATAATCACTCAGCTTTTCAGTTCTTTCACACATATTATTTGTTATGACACTCCTATCAGATAAGTGCCACCGCCAACAGAATGTGGTAATTTTTATTATGCTGCAAATCCTCTAAGTGCTGAGAGCTCACAGGAACACAGCACGGGGGCAGGGGCCAAGGGCTCCCGCAGGCTCAGCTTTGGAGTAGAAGGATAGGAGCAACTGTCCTTTCTAGTAGGGCCTGAAGAACACATCCTGAGTGCCAACTGACACTTGGCATTTGTGGGGAAAGACCTGCCATCCCCCTGAAACACAGAACCCAGGGCAGACACAACGGAGGCTGGCCGGACTGCTCAGAAAAAAGGTTTTGCTTCAAACCTCAGAGGTGGCCTCTCGATCAACATAAGTTAAAACCATCATCATTCTGTTGTTCTACAGCAGATGGACTTAGGTTTAACAAATAATAAACAGAGTGCAGTGCCTGACTTTAAATTTATTGCTGTCCCCACCCTTGCTGAGGTTGATCCCCCTGGGATATTGGGGGCAAACTCAGTGAACTTGGTTTGAGAAGTAGCATTCAATTTAGGCTTCACAGATGGGTAGACTACCAAATACGAATAACTGCAATTAGTATTTTGATGGAAATAGAAAGCTTTTTGAAAAATAGTGCTTTTTGTAAAAGCTGATTTTCAGTCCTAAAACAGCCTGCTGAAATGCCACAAACCGAAACTGCAATTGAATTGGACATGGATACACATATGCAAATAATGGAAAATGCTGAAAAATCACAGTGGAGTCATTTTTATTTTTATTTTTTTAAAGCAGAAAACCCAGGAAGATGATGAATTTGGGCAAAAGTGAGGCAAAGAAGGGAATCTTAGGAATTTCACACTCATCCTTTGGTGGCCACCTGACTGGTTCCACGACCCTAGTGGATTTCAAAATCCCAGAAGTTCAGGATCCTACTGGGAAATGGCACAGTTCTTCAGTAATGTATGGGCAAATTCCCACATGCTTTAAGTCTCCTCCCACTGACTCACACCTCATGCAACACAGATGCTATAGAAACACTCCTTATCCTACTGTTTAGGGAACCACAACAAGAACTAAAAGTCTGTACATGTTCAGTACAGATAGTTTTCCTCTGGATAATTTTAATCACTGATTGGCTGACTCTGTGGATGCAGAATCCAAAGCCACAAAAGGCCAGCTGTGTCTGGACGCTTTGGCCTCACACTCATTGCCTGGATGAGAAGATCTTACAGGGGGACACTGACTCATCATGCAGGGTTAGGGATTCCACACTTTCTCGCTGTCCCCTGCCCTCCTGAGGTCAGTCCTCAGGGATGAAATGGGGTAAAGATCAATAGCCTCTGTGGGAGAAGCAGCATTTAGTTCAGGTTTCACAAATACAAAATCCAAAAGACCCTCAATCTGGAAACACCAGAGATACCTCAGGCCTGCACATCCTCCTTGCCTCCGGGTTTGTTTTTAATTTTTTTTTTTTTTAAATCTTAATTTGTTTTTCTGGTACAGGGTCTCTCTTGCTACGCAGCTCAGACTCATAGTGATTCTCCTGTCTCAGCCTCTCCAGTGCTGGGAGTACAGGCGTGTGTCACCACGCTCCGGACTGGGGAGTGAACCCGGTCCTTGAGCTTTCCAGGCAGGCACTTAGACCACCAGGCTGTTCCTCTAGCCTGTCTGCTGGTTTCTAAGAGTCCACTTACTAAAGTGCAGAGGTCATGTGTCATCTATGCCACACTGACCTCAATCTCCAGTCCTCTTCCTGTGCTCAGCTGTCCTTGGAAACACTGGACTTAAGGAGAGAGCACTCAGAAAAGCCAAGAAACAACCCTCAGAAAAGTTGTATTTTCATGCTAGGTCCTTCAAGTTTGGACTTTTTTGGAGAGTTTCTGGTCATTGGTGTGGTTCTGTTGGTCCCCACCTTACTTATAGGGTAGGAAGGTGGGAATGAGCCTTTGTGTACTCTTGTCCCAGCCTGAAGTGTGTCCCGTTCCATTTATTTGGAACCTTTGGGGACAATAAAAACCATATGGTACTAAAATCTTTTTTCAGATTCATCTGGCTTTCAGTGTTAATTTTATTACTTGCATTTAAAATATACTATCATTTCTACCCTTCATTCTGGGGACTGTTTAAAACTAGCATTACCACATTATATAGTATAATTTACATCGATGTTTTAGAGTTTGAAAAAGACCAGTTGCTGGGATGCATGCTACTGTAGGAGCCCAGTGGCTCTTGGTAAACCCAGGTGACTCCATGGTCATCAGAGTCCCATAGCCACCGCATGGTTAATTTCTGTGATAGACACATGGATCATAATTAATGTTTGAACTATAATTAATGCTAAAACTGAGGCTTGCAACCATCAGCTTATTCTTCCATACACAGCTAAAGAAAAAGAGGACATTCCTTGGAACCAATGGGAAGGCCAGGGGTGGGGTGGCTGGAAAGGAACAGGAAGATAATTACACGCTTGGTCATGTTCGCCGGGTAATGCACTTCTGAACCCGTTTCCAAAGACGCTGGACATACACATGTCAAAAAACGTGTCAGTCACAGAAATGGAATGGTGAAGCAAAAGAGGCTTCACTGTATCCCTGCCGTAAGCCAACATGTTTATTTTGGGCAAGTTTATTTTTCTGATTATTAGTGTCCTTATCCGTAAAATGTTATTAAGAATCATATGTCACAAGATTGCTTAAATAGTGATAAATACGCCAAGTATCAGCTGTCTGGTACATAGTAGGTGCTCAGTAAATGATAATTATTGCTATAATAAATACCATCTTTATAATTACAGTCAGCATCTTTGGGCTTGGATCTTATGAAGGGAGAAGATAAATAGAGAAGGCAGTTATGAGGTTTTTTAAAATCTATTTTACTGAGTTAATTATTTAATATTTAACTGGTTAATTATTCATAGTCAAATAGAAGCCATAATAAAAGCGTGCTTATTAAACAATACTTTGCTTCCCCAGCTCTCACTGCCTCTAGAGCCCCAGTGTGCACAGAGGGGAGAAAGCACAGCATCTTAGGGTATTTTTCTTTAAAGGGATAGTTAGGTGCAAGCAGGATCCACCCTCTTTCTACAAGCTCAGTTGAATTTCTAAAGAGTTTAGTTGAAGTATTACCTTCATGCTTGAAGACTTCACATGGGGGCTGCAGTCAGGACAGTATAGGTGGTGTTGAAGTGAGGGTCTTCTGCTACCCGAAGATGTAATGGAAGGCCATGAAGACGAGTGGAGGTGGCAGGGTAGGGCCTAGGTAGGCAGCAGAGCAAGGTTCGCAAGCACAGTCATGAATAAATCTAAGTCCCTCAGGCCAGGTTAAAAGTCCTTGGTCTGGTGGGACTTCTAGCTGATCTGAGGGAAGGTTAGGCCAGTTCAGCAGAAGTTGAAAGCTTCCTGGCTAAGTTCCCTTTGAACATATGGGCTGATGTCCACACTAGACAGCATTACCTTCAGAAACTATGTTCCAAGACCCTTACAGAGTGCCTCATACAAGACAGCACTGAACCCTAGAAATACTATGTGTATTTTTATTCCTTTTTATACAATGCAATGCTTTTTCCAACCTGACCAAATACTTTTCATTCACAGTGGTCATTGCAGTTTGAAGTGCAACAGCAAACCCAGCACGTATTTCTTTTCCTTTCATCACAATTTCTTAGGTAGTCTTGTTGTTCCCATTAAGCTTAGAAGTTGAAGCATATGAATTTTTCTTTCCTTAGATCAAGAACTTTCATCTTTTTACTTGAAGGAAGCGCTTAATGGCTTTTCTTTGGCACATCCAAATTGCTAGCAGAACCAGTCCTGAGGGTTAGGGTCTTTATCAAGTAATGACTTGAACACGGTGCTGGGACATTACGGAAGTAGATCCCGCAGCCTCAAGAGCTAGCTACTAAGTAAAAGAGTACCTCTTCTGTGCCCACTGCTCTGGGTTTTGGGTCAGCACAGAACACAACAGGTGTGGCTTCTGCTCGCTCAGATGCGCAAGTTTTACTGTTGGACAGCAGCACATACGGAGCAAATCCATGTAAACACAACAGGTTTATCGCTATTGCTCATGCTGATGAGGCTAATCAGTATTTTGGCCCAAAAGAGCAGCATGAGAAGGGTTTGGTTGTTGTGTCAGACATTAGTGGCTGGATAGTGGGTGTGGTTTAGAGCTGGGCAAGGCTGTGGATTTTATGAACTTGATCATGAACATTCCATAGGTACCTTGTGCTCAGCATGGTATCAGTGCTGGGATTAAGTTGTGCCTGATGGAGGCCACATTTCTGGTGCAATGAGACAGACCATGAACACACACACACACACACACACACACACACACACACAGAAAACACTACATAAGGTCATCTGGTGCAGCCTAGCTGGCATCATGTAATCATATAACACCCATTAAAAACCCAAGAGTCAGTAGCTGACTGTCTCTGCAAATGGTGAGTTGCTTTCCTGGAAATATTCAAGATCCCAAGCACAGAGGAGGGAGACCAGAAATCCCAAGGCTGGATGGAACACCTGCAGCCCCAGATACTGGAGGAGCCCCCTGGGGCTGGAGCTCTGCTCTGTCTCTACTTCCCTGTTCTGCATCACTTTGTCCCTAATTTCACTTGGGATACCTGATGGGCTGGAAGTACAGGATTCACTTTAAATTTTAATTTGATTGAAGAAAAACTCCATATGATTTTTCTTACATGAATAATTCATGATTCTTATTAAAAAGTTCAGCATTGCAAAAAATACTAAATGGAGGATGGATAAAAACCCTTGGATTCTAACACCTACGGATAATGTCCACAGTGAGCAGTGTTAAGCACTGGGAATGGGAACTGGTCCAGTTTTTATCTGGATATCATAACATGGGGATTACACATACATTTTTAATGAGGTCAGGCTCTTTGATGACACATTCTTTTTCACTGAACATCTCTCCCAGCAGAATACAGAAGCATAACTCCTTTTGAAAGACCACATAGACCATCTCACTGCCTGGAGGTGCTATAGTTTATTTTGTTAGACATATTCACTTTGTACCCATAAAATATTTTTAATATCCTTTACTAATTTTGATATCAATATTTATTTTTCTCATTGTTGTTCAAAGTGTACTTTGAGTACTCAGAAAATGAACAGTCTCCCTTACCAGCTGGGCTGTTGTACAAAATAGTTTTCACATTATGCATAGATGAAAGAAATTCCTGATGTAAACATAGACAAGAAAACTTGGAAGGAAAAACAACTTTTGGGAAGAGAAAACAAACGTTACATTTTCACCACTGAAAAAGCCAACGTAGTCATAAAGTACGTGGCAGGGAACCTTTATTGCCTAGAGACAAGCCTTTGTAGATACTGACTGAAGAAACCTAATTTCTAAGGATTTTGTTGTAATAAAAGCCTCAGAAAGCCAGGAAGACGATGTCCCAGGTGAGTTCGCTGACACATATGAGAATATAGAAGTGTGACTGTTTCAGATGCAGCCTGGTGTTGGCCACCAGAAGACAGAAAGCCAAAGCCAAAGGTGTGACCTGTGTCCTCAGGTTATTCAGAGAGAGAAAACAGAACAGACCTGCACATTCTTCAGCACACGTCTGCTGCAAGGGATCTTTGTGGAGACAAAATATTTTAAATGGAAAACTAGTTTGGTGACAGTTGTACTAAATTCACTACCTATCATTCACCTGCACATTTGAAATGGGTTAACATTCTTTGTATGTAAATGATGCCACAAGAAATGAAGTGGTGCATGGTGTTGGTGCTGAGAACAGCAAGCCCTTTTTGACTTGGTGAGATAGGTCCAGGGAAGGGTAAAAAACCCACAGAACTGTGGGCCGGAGAAGTGAGGAGCCATCTCAGGGTGGGGAGGAGACGGCGCCTGGTGCACGGAGCACTCTGGGACACAGGGACAGGAGATGAAAACGTGGACAAGCACCCAGGCCAGGACCCCTTGAACAACAGCCATGCAGACCCACAGCCAGCCAGTAGGGCAGGACACCTGAGACCCAGGTCAGGGGAAGGACAGCTCTGACAGGGAAGGCCGGGTCAGCAATGGTGTGCCAGCAAATTCTAGAGCTGTAAGGTTACAACCCAATAATGTTAACTGTAACCTTATTCAGATGCTATTTCTGTTTTCAGACTTTGAGTTTCCCAAAGACCCTAAGCCCCAGGAGACAAAGGGCGTGGTGAGGAAGCAGAGACAGTGCTGGATGTGGATGCGTGGACTGAGGTGAAGCCCCAGGGAACAGGTGACTGCTGCCTTGGCAAGCAAGTGTGTGTTAAGTTTTCAAAGGCTGAAAGTCGCCCTGAGGTGTCAAGTGAGTTACTGAGGCCACAGAATCCTAATGTAGCAATTTGGAAAGGCAACCTCTGGGCTACTCTTCCTTTCTATTGTCCTTTGGTTTGTAGAGGAGTGACAAGAACATCTAACCAGGACTTTGAGAGAAGTAAGAAAGATGCTGCCTTTGAAACTACTTCTTAAGTCTCTGCCTTTACAGTGCAAATCAGTTCACTTTATTACCATCTGCACTTTATTACCCAGCTGCACTTTATTACTATCAACCCAAGCTGTCAGAAGTACCTCTTCCCCTCTCCCAGTGCACAATTTTTCTTTCTTGTGTTCTTGGAAAGACGTGGTGGTAATGGCGAATAATTCTGAACAGCCTATCCCATGTGGTTAAAACTCCTTTTTACTTCAGAGATGAACAACTAAGCCTGAGTTTTCAAACTGCTTCCCTGGCATGAGAAAGCACAGGTCTGAGTGTCTACCTTCTTCTAGATTCATTCATCCTTCAAGTGTTGCACAGAGCAGCGAGGGGAGTGCCAGCTAAGTCTCAATGGCAAATTGGTCTCCACCAGCCACCTTTCGTATCATGATGCCTGCCATCTTAAGAGTGCTCAGTCAGAGACGGTCCAGTTCTCTACCATATGCCCCTCTGCTCCCCATAGCAGCCTCCTCTTCCCGCCTGTTTAACTTTCCTACTGGCATCCTGCCCTCCCATGGCTTCTTAGATCAAGTACAACCACTGCTTAGGAAATGCCTAACCACTGCCCCCACCCTCTCCATCTTCTTTTCTCTCTGTGTCTACAGCACAGCACTCAGTTCATGAAGAGAGCAAGAGGGGGCCATCCTAGGGCACAGACCCCGTGGCACTGTGCCCTGCTGCAGCCCCAGTGTCTACTTCAAAATCATGGAATGAAGAAATGGCTGCAGGGAAGATAATGAGACTGATTCTCAAGCCACCTGCCATAGCAGACATGGGTCTAATTTTTGTCATTCTGAAGCATTCACTTAGGCGGGTGAGTCTCTTATTTTTCCAATGCTTAGTCGGTTCAATATATCTGGAGTTCTTCCTGGGGAACACAGACATTGCAGTCCTTTGACCTCCCAGGGATGGTGGTAGATGGAGACTCCTGGGAATGAGTGGGTCTGGACCCATGAGGGTCCGAAGTCACTCAGAAGAAGCTTCCAGCAGACTGGCTGCAGAAGCAACTGAGAGCTGATTTGGGATCAAAACCAAGCTCTGCTCACTGTAGCCTTGAACATACCTTTCTGGTTCTTGAGACCCACAGGAATTCTCCAGGGATGATACTATCAGAACTGAGTATTTATCTTCTCAAGATTACCACTGGGAAAGATGGAAAGTGATTCTTGAATGTATTGAAAATACCTCCCAAACTGGGGATGGTGCCACACACCTGTAATCCCCACACTCTGGAAGGCCAAAGCAGGAGGACAGCAAGTTCAAACCTAGCCTTGGCAACTTAGGAACTTTACAAGATCCAGTCTGATAAAAAAAAAAAAAAAAAAAAGAGTAGGAGGCAGGATCGCTGGACTCGGTCACGGGCACCACAACAACTTCAAACAGGAGTATTTCCTCCCTATAATGAATGCAGCAACTAACTCAGAACTAAATCAATATACACTGACCTACTTTTACTTGCAGTGGTGACAGAATGCTAGCTGGGTTCTGTGCAAAAGCAAACTTTAAAGAAAATTTGTTGATTTAAAAATCCTGAACTTCCACAGAATAAAGCAAAACAGGAGAGATGAGACAAGAGAGATGAGGGAGTCTGAAAACACATTTCCTCTGAGGGGTTTCAAGTAACACTGGGAAAGAAAGGAATGCACTATGTTGCTGGATCTCTGGCTCCAAACAAGGAACCAGCAGTAGAGTTAGAATTTTCAAGAAATTAAAACAAAAGTGAGAGAGAGAAGGAAAGAGAAAGAGAGAAGGAGAGACAGAAGGAGAGAGAGAGAGAAAGAGAGAGAGAGAGAGAGAGAGAGAGAGAGAGAGAGAGAGAGAGAAACAGAGGTCAGTCTGTTTACCTAGTCCAGACAGCTGGTTGTATTTATGCAGCTAGTGGAGTAGTGTGGAAAGACTTCCAAACTTTCGTGGGGGGTGCATTTGCCAAGAAAATGCTTCAGGTTGGCAGAAGGTAGGAACCCTGTTTTGGGTAAATATTTAGCAACGTGGAAGAATTTTTAACACTAATATTCCATTTGCAGTAGAAAATGCTTTATGGTCTGAAATCTCTTTCCTCATTCTGTTTTACAAGTGATGATAAAATTCATAACATGATCACCTGTCTCGGATGGATCCTGCACCTGTGAAGCTGTATTTCAAAGAAGTGAGCTTCCTAATTACAGAGGGGAGGGAACTGGCAGGAGGAAGTGAGCTCTTCCTACCATCCCTGCTCCAGGCTCCAGGCACAAAGACAAAGGGTTGTTGGTACAACCACAAAAACTGCTAGAATCGTCTTTTATTATTCCTGTCTGCAACAAACAGCTCCATCTGGAGCTCAGTGGTTAACTGCAGCCAAAATTGGAGAGGACTCCCCTCTGAGGCTAGCACCCTGCCTAAGGCAGACAAGCGAAGCAAACCGAATGAACCGAACTGTGGGTGGCACCGGCACAGTTTCCAGAGGCTCCCACGGAGAGCTGGTTTAGTGCAGGACGCTTGGCTACGTGTGCTGGTAGGCCCAGAAAGCACAAGAATGCAGGAGTCTACAGATGCACCGTGCAGAGGCAACATGGACAGCAGCGCTCAGCACAGCACACCAGCTGTGTGCTATGGTGGTCGGCAGAGTGCAGTTACTGAGACTCCCAGGCGGGAGCTCTGGTGCACCTGCTCCTGCCTTGGAGTATGCCGGGAGTGTGCAGCGGCATTAGCAGTCCAGTGCTCCTGCCTGGAGGAAGTCTTCCATTCCTAAAGTGTTACCCTGTCGTCCCCACCCTAAACTTCAGAGGCCTGGGCCCACAAACGGAGCTACTGTGTGCGGGGGTTGTGGGGGCAGTCACCAGCTTTCTTCCAAGACAGATACTGCATAGATACTGTGTCCCGCACCACCATGATGGGGCAGTGCTCCCCAGCCCAGGCTGAAGTCCAGGTGTCCTCCTTTGCAATGCTCTTCCACTACTTTGTGTAGGATCACTAGCTCTACACCATCAACCCATAGCAGGCTTTTCACTCAGATCCTTGGCCTCTGCATCCATGAAGAAGCTAAGAGCTAATCTCCTGCAGACCCTACCCAGATGCACGCAGATGAGGCGGCCACCAGGCACCAGCTCTGGTGGCCCCAGAAAGACAGACTCAGCTTGCATGGCATTACCCTAGCAGGCCCTGGGGTGCTTTAAACAATTAAAAACAAAACACCTGGGAAAATGAGTTTCCACACTGCTGCCTCAGATGGGCAGTGTGCATGTCCAGATGGTCTGGCTCCTGCAGGTCAGGCTGTGTAATAAAGACAGGATTTGGTTGGTTTGTTTCAGGCCTGAGTGCCAGAAGGCAGAGACTCTGAATCACCAAATGCCCCATTCCTCTTCCACCTCCTACAGCTCTGTAATTGCCCCCCAGCACACTACATAGTCCCTGGTACCAAGTGATGATCAAAATACACTTGTGTAAAGAATGAAAGAATGTCCCATGAATCCAGGGGAGGGAGTGAATGATGGAAGCCTCAGGAAGGCTGTGCCAGGATGGACTGAGTGGGCTGGAGCGCCCATGGGAAGCAGCAGTGCTCTCCACACAGACACCCTGACCCATTCCCATCCCTCCTGCAGTGGCTGGGATCACGCACAGCAGCCCTCTCTCCCCCTTCTCCACCTGCATCTTCTCCTTGGTATGAATATCAACAGAATGTCATGTCATTCTGTCTCTGTACCCTTCTGTCTGCTAAGATACTGTGGTATGTCTTAGAGAAGCCACATCCATGTAAGCAAACTGGTTCCTCCTCAAATAGTAAAGCAACAGTTCTCCAATACACAAATTTTGTGGCCTTGTAGCATGTGTT
Organism: Ctenomys sociabilis; assembly: GCA_004027165.1. NCBI lineage: Eukaryota > Metazoa > Chordata > Mammalia > Rodentia > Ctenomyidae > Ctenomys > Ctenomys sociabilis. The sequence continues at coordinate 129,825 of PVKA01000777.1, read as the reverse complement.
TACCAGGAAATGAGTTAGAAGTTGCATTAAACACAATGACAACCTTCAGTGAACTTGCCACATTTCATAAGTAGGGGAAAAAGACATTTAATAAAACAGCCACTCCTTAAGGATTGTGTTAAGTTTAATTTTCAACTTGATAGGCTTGGGCGCTCCCCAATGATTAGTAAAGAATGCCCCACGGTATGTTTGGGGGTCATGGAGCTGTGACCTTGGTCAGTATATGTGGGCTCTGACCGCTTCTGCTCTGCCGCAGTTCGCCGGCCTTGGTGAACTGAGCAGCACTGCTCCACCAGGCCTTCTGCCACAATGTTTTGCCTTACAACAAACAGACCATGGACCGAATCGCCCGAAGCTGTGAGCAAAAGCACACCCTTCTACTTTACATTGGAAAGGGGGTATTCAGTTGAATTCAGTGATGAAGTTATGAAAGCACTAAGGAAAAACTCTCTTTTAGGTTTTCTCTGATGAAGAGAAGGCCAGAAACTTGTCCAAAGACAACCCCAGCAAATGGTGAAGCCAGGCTTAGGATTCAGATCTCATTTCCAGTCTATACTCTGTCACGAATATGTAGAAGATTTCCTTCACTTGTACTGAAATGCTAGTCACAGATGACTTCGTTACATGACATTATCAAAATGATCCCCCCCAAGCTTCACTGATGTCACCAAAGCATTTAATGATCATCTGTTCATTGTCTCTTTTCTATGGGCCATTCCTGTTACTATTGGAGGAGAAGGATTTATCTCCTGTGTCCTGACACTCCCTCCACAGCACACTTGAACAGCCATTCCATTTTCCATCCCCTTAACAGCAGAGCTGCTTGGAAGAGCTGTCTCTGCTCCCTGCCTCAGTTTCCTCTGCCATCCTGTCTCCATCTTCCTGAACCTCTCAGCACTGTTTCAGGACAGTGCTCTCCTTCACAAGCACTCTGCCTGTGAAGGCATCACTCACACTCAGCTCTTCTTCCTCTGTTTACCCTGCAAGATCCTCCTCTCTTTCTTCGTGACCCTTTTGGTAACTTCTGTTTTTCAGAGAAGCTCCTCCCCTGTGCCCTTGTCCCTCATCCCGCTAACCCCCCCCCTTGGATTCCTAACTTGTGTGTCTAATGCTTCCCAGTTCCCTCTATTTGCTAACTACCTAGCACCCCAAGTTGCTATTCAAACTGAAGTATTGGAATCTGCCACAAAGCCCCCCCATCGTAGTTCACAGCAGCTTCATCCCATTGGAGCTCCAGATTGCTTTCTTTCACACTGAACATGCGGTCTACTAGCAAATCCTGTTGGTTTGACCTTCCAAGCAATCCTGAATCCAGACAAAGGTGGCCTTCCTTGCGACACTGCTGGCACCAGCTGCTGTCAGCTCTTATCTGGCTCACAGGGTGGCCTTCTGCTTCCACCCTATTCCATGACAAGTTTGTTCTTCCCTCCAAGACTCTTCTCGATCTGGGCCACATTCCCTCTGTTACTCAGTTCTCATCACCTCCTCTTGCTTGCTCTACTTCATCGGTATTCCTTAATGTTTCTTCAAACAAACCCAGTGGGTTCTTGCCTCAGGGCCTGTGTACCTGCTGTTCCCTGTGCCTGCCTACTCCATTCCATGATAGCAATGTCTCTCTCATTTGTAAGGTCTTTGTTTAATAGTCACTTCAGTAAGAAGTCTTCCCTGGATTCCCAATCTTAAACAATAAATGTCTATCTGTTCCTAAGCTCGCATCCTATCTTCTTAGCACTTATTGCTGCTGCCTCACATTTGCATATTTATTGGCTTATTTGTTTTTTGCATCCTTCCATTAATATGTAAACAGCCTGAACAGGAAATTACCTCTCTTGTTTATTGATACATCAAAAAGCAGCAAATAATGGGTCCCAGACTCAATTGGCTTTCTATCTGCCACCTGCTTTTTAAATAAAGTTTTATTGGAACACAGATACACTCATTCACCCATTCATCTACCACACCTCTCTACAGCTGCCTCGGTGCTGCAAAGGCATAATCTATGTGATCTGCAAACCCGGACATAGTCACCACCTGGTCCTTGGCAGGGTGAGTTTGCTGACTCCATGACTTCTGAGAGAAGCCCAGAAGCCACAGCAACAACACAGAAGAAGCACCAAACATAGCAGGTTGCTGAATGAATGAGTCAATGAATGAATGAATGAATTGAAGAATGAAATACAGAAGGTTAAGAAAAATTCAAAGGCCATTTGCACTGTTACTTCCTAAGTATAGCAAAATATAGAGTCCTTTGAATTAAAAAGAAATCCAAGTAACAGAGAAAAGATACTTTATAACAATTCTTTTTTTCTCAGTTCATTGCTGGCTGAGGTGACCAATTTAGCTCACACAGGATTCACTACCTGGGGGGCTTCCATCTGAATACACAAGCACATACACCCCAAAAGCTATCACTGCAGAAACCTGAACATCCCTGCTTTTTGTTCTTTAAATTGTTTATGCCAGCACATCAGTTTTCCATCTTTAACACTGGGGTCCTTGTGGTAGGACGTCGGAGCACAGCACACTTGCAAAGCGTCATGCAGATGCTGCCAAATGCCCTGCAGTGCCAACACCTTTAAAAGTGAGTTGGGTTAGTGAACACCATAAAATAATGCAGGATTCACTTTGCCTGATGTTAATTTTTTTTTAAAAGAAGACCCTAATTCTTCTAGGGAGGTTGGGAGAGAGGAAAAAGGCAGAGTCAGAAACACCATGAGCAGGATACTGTGCAAAGCTTACCAGCAACACTGGTTAACTATCAGATGAGCTCCAAGTGATTGCTCGGCTCCTTTGATGCTTTAAATTTGGGGTAGCTTCGAAGGCTTGGGCCTTTCCTGACGTTTGGTAATGAGGCTATAGACAAACATCTGCCTGGCAACACATGCATTCATGCACTGTTCATGGTGACTTCAGGAACTGCGCTGCTCAGGGCAAAGCGAATGCTCTGGAACCGAAGACGAGACTCAAAATACTGTGCTTGAAACTAATGGCAATTAGCGATCCAAAAGCAAAATAGACACACATGCTTCTTTTGGCTCGCCAATGTGTAGAGGATCTGTTTTCCTAGGCTTGGGTATTTTCCAGACAAATCATTCTAATCAGCCCTAAGGTCTGTCTTGCCTCACTGTTTTAGATAAATTTCTGGAGTTTAAGAGAGTTTGGTGGGAAACAAGTCAGAGGCTGCTGGAAACTTGAGCCTGGGCTGGCCTTCCCCTTTTTTGGTGTCTCTTTTGTAAAGGATCATGGTAGGTAAAACCCATTACTCACAAAATGGAAAAAAAAAGACAAAGAGCAGAGATTTAAATGCAAAAGCTCCACAATGTACCCAACTACAATATGGCCATAAAGGCTTCGCTCGATTCCAACACCTGGAAATTACAACACATCATGGACCACCTGAGTTCTCCCTAGTGGCCTGGGCAGGGTGGGGGGAGGTGCATCCCTGCTATCCTTGGCCCTAACCCTGCAGATCTGACTAGCTGTGCACTCCACCACCTCCCGTGAAGCCTGTCCATTCTGAGGGGCCGTGAGTGTTTGTTGTCAGTGAGCAGGGACGCCTGACAGACAATGCTAAGGGGAAGGCACACATGTAAATGCTACAGTTTTAGTGCCAATAGCTACCCTGCCATGTGATCAAACTCAGGCCTCTGCTCTCCCCTGAGGAGCATGAACTCCACGATGCGAAGGCAAAGGGTCCCAGGACACAAGCTTTGCCCACCAGCCTATGTTGTCCTAAGATTCATGGACTACTTGGTGACTGATGAGACAACACTGTCGCTGGAGTCATCTGCAGTAAGCCATTTAGTCTGACTGTCTTTCTGAAATCCAGCCTTACTTGGTGATGTGGAGGAACTAATCAGCAGAAACTTCCAAAAGGGGTAGTGTGATCCAACACCATCCTGAAGACATCTAGCTGCTTTTCCAAGACCTTCTGTTCTTGCTCTATAGCACACAATAAGACTGCCAAGGGAAAGGAAAGTGATTCTAGAGGGTCTCCCATGCCTGACCGGAGGAAGGAATCCAACAGTTCCTTGGAAGTACCTACTACATTGTCTCATCAATCTTGTGTCATGCAGTGTTTGTCAGTGTACCCCGGTGTTCCATGAAGATACTTGAGGAGACACCCAAGGAACCCCTGCAGATATCTTGCTGAGAAGCAAGTCTCAGCTCACATGCTTCCCTGTCTGGATGATTAGCACAGGGTGTATTTACAACCCAAGGCTGCCTGGGGAGCCAATCAGATCCAACCGTGAACAGCCCAAAGTTGGCAGTGCTTTCTCCTCCACATTTCCTCTTGCAGAACTGTGGTGTTGGTGAGATGACACAAGGCTGTAGTTGCAAGCAAGCTGGAAAACAGTCTAGGGAGGTTCTTGGGGTGCTTGGCATACATGTATTACCCTGTCACACTTATGCAGGCTCCAAGTGGAAGTCACAGCACATAAGGGGAGATGACAGACCCAAGTTCTGGTTATCCCTACATGGGTTGAAACAGCAAAGACTTAACACACTGTTAAAAAGTGTTACATTTGTGTCTAGATGTCCCCCCAAAGCCTCATGCAGCCACAGGAGGGGATTTCTCAGAGGTGGCTGAGTCTTGAGTGTGGGACTGCTTCACTGTTCAGTGCTAGGGTAAAGGGTGCTAGGATTAAGGGCGAGCTATTACTAAATCAGCCTATGGATTGGTTTGGCTTTGGGCTAATCCCAGCAACCTGGATACAATTTAAGGCACAAGAGACCTGTCTTCTCCCTTGCTTGCTTGATTTTGCTGTCTTCTGCTTGCCATGAACTGGTTCTCTCCTGTGACACTCAACTGCCCCATGCCACCCTGCCCTGAAGCCAGATGATTATAGACTGACCCCTCCAAAACCATGAGCTCAATAAACCTTTCCCCCTTTAGAACTTTAGGTGTCAAGTATTATGTCTCAGCAATGAGAGAATACTTACTAAGACAGTAGGAAACCGTCTACATATACTGCATACTGTGATAACATCAGAGTGATAGAGCTTTGCGCTGTACGTAGAGGCTCTCATTCTCAAATTCAGGCTACCTGCATGTGGGGAAGAAAGCTTTGCAACAGCAATTTTCTTCTATTGAATAATGTGGACTCGATTAACCTAGCCACTTTTTATTTTGGGGCCTCAAGTAAGATGATACAAATGAGACAGTACTGCCCTAAAATTTCACCCATTCCCTTTACATAATTTTTTTAAGCTCATATATCTGTCATGAGTGCCTTCTAAGTTGTCAGTTTAAAACCTGATTGTAACCCAGAAGGAGGCCGTATTAGTCTTCTTTGCAAATGTGTTCCTGCCGCCCTCCTTTGTGTGTGCATCCACCCTCCAACCCCAGCTTGACAGCTGTCTCCTGTTTGTTTGCTGTTGGAGTGTTGATGCGCAGCAGTGGCTTTGAAATCCTTCTGAGATCTTATTCAGTTCTCTTTGTTCACATCCCAGCTTATATCCTGGCAGCAAGGAGGAAACACAGAAGCAGAAAGAGCAGAACGTGGAATGATCGCAGGTGGTGCGGGCAGCTTATCTGTCCCAATCTAACCCTGGCTTAGCTGTTCCCAGTCCTCAATGCTGTGCAGCTCAACAGTAGGAAGTGAGGATGGGAGAGAATTGCAGTAATGGGGTCTGTGCATAATGGAATTACGTATTACTACCTACGTGCCATACTTGCACTAAAGAGCGATTTCTAAATTTAAAATAGCAGCACAGAGGGGAATGCTACCACCTTGATAGGGCAGGATGGTGCAAAAATTACACCCGAATTTCCAAAAATTACCCATAAAGACTACGACTACTAATGACAGGAAGATTAGCTTTGAAAGGACAAAACTTCACTCCTTTTTTATTCCTTTTCATTTTTTACATCAGTGCCTCATCAGAAATTCTACAGAGCAGGAAAAGGGGGACATTTGTATCTCCCTTTAGCTTTCCAGCAGGTACTTAGAAGTTGTAAAAAGTGGTAGAGATGAAAGGCTCTTCTGCTCTCTCTCCTCTCCCTCCGAATATGTGGAAGACTTCAGAACTCCTTGGAAAACTCCTAACTCTTTCCACACACCCCAGAAATCCGAGGAGTTCAAATCAGTTTAAAAGAAGTTACTTACAAGGAGCCCGAGCTCACCTTGGACATCACTCTCTGCTCGCACCTTCTCTGCACAACATCTCAAACATCCCGGGGAGGACTGGGTCTCAAACTGTGCACTCACCCTGCAAGGAGCTGGGTATGCTGTGCCCAGAATGGCAGGGAGACCGAGCTGGGGCTCTTTGACCTGATGGGTTTCAATCCTAGCCCTGCCACTTCTGCTCTGTGCCCTTGGGAAAGGTACTTAACCTCTGTGGTTTAGGTCCTCATCTGTAAATGGGAGCTGATAAAAGGCTGGGCTCATGGTTGCCGTGAGACACCAGCCCTACAGCCACCAATAATAGCACCCCGCCTCATCATATACCAGTCCTCCATTTAGGCAGCCCCAATTCCAGAATGTAACAGTCCATAAGTTTTCTGTATTTTTAGTACTATGTGTTGTTGTGGTTGTTCTATTTTATATCAGTTGTTGTTACTCTCTGACTCTGCCCAATTTATAAATTAAACTTAATCACATGCATGTATTTATGGGAAAGAGGGGTGTCTATAGGGTTGATATGTTCCAGGGTTACTGACATCCAAGGAACAGCTTAGAAGGCATTCCTGGGAATAAGGACAGCCTATCATAGCTCCTCAAAAGCTAGCTGTGGCTGTTACAGTAATGAAGGTGAAGAACAGGATCACAAAGGGAAGCACAGAATTGTGGACATTCTGATAAAATGGTAACCCACCTTCAGAATGACAAATTTCTTTAAACATCAAGCTTCCCGAGGGTCTTTCTGCTGGCCCCACATGACAGAAAGGCAGGTGGAACTGAGTGCTGCAGTGAGGACTCCAGCAGGTCAGCATCTCTGACAAATGGGCCTCTGTCTACAAATCTGGGCACGGGTTCCAGGAAAGAGAACAGACACTGAAAAGCTTTGTGGTTTTTACGCTATAGTGCTATAAAGTCAGAGAGTAAAAAAATAAACTATAACTTCAAATTAATCCTTTTATGCCAACTTGTAAAATATTTAGAGGATGCGGGCAGGTTTCAGGGACAGATTCAGTGTGCCAGGGAGCTCTGCCGAACTCGAGTCGCAACGGCTGGTTCCCGCCACGCCATCTGTTCCTGACACTTGGTCTCATCAGTACGACTATTTTTATTGATATACACAGTGATGCTCCCTGTACCGTCGCAGCTAAGCATTATTTATTGTATCTATATATACAGCAACATTAACACAGTCAAGCACCAGGGTGGGTTCTTGAGGGCATCATTAAAATCAGCCAGTGTTCAGTGAGAGATTTAATGATGGATTTAATAGTATTAAATGGGAAAAAATGCCCTTGGCCTTTACATTCTCATTTAAAAACATATAAAAGAGCAGTAATTCAGGCAGTTATACTTCTCTCAAAGATTTTGCTCTAAATCACAGATGGCAACATGAGGTCTCGGCTGTGCGCTGGCTCACACCCCATCACTCTGACCAGAGCCAGAAGCGCCTCATTGGGTCGTAATTAGCAAACTGCTTGCAAACTCAGCCCTTTAAATCAGAGATTGGTGTCCGCCAGGCTGAAGTGTTCACAGTGGAAAGCAAGGTGAACACGACTGAGTAGGCTCTGTGCAGAGGCTGTTTCCCCTGGTCCACCACTCCCAGGGACACCACTCCAGAACCCCAGGGAGTGAGATCCAGCTTCCACTTCATGAGAGTATAGCATCGATTGGCTCTTTGGTGCATGGGGCTTCAAGGTGACATGCTTTCCTGCACCCATATCTGCCTGCTCCTTGCAGATAGGGCACGTGTTTCCATTGAAGTGATCAACTCCTTCTGATGTCTAGATGGGAGGACAGGGGTTCTGAGCAGGGGCTGGAGTCTAAGTGTTTTATTTTTAAAACATTTTTATTTCTATGTGCTCATGTTTGCAAGTACTTAATGATCACACTCAGTGAGCAGAGCTGGCACCTGGGCAGAACACATTCAATCCTTCTACATCGCCTTTCCCTCTCCTCTCTCCAGTATCCCTTCATCCCTGGGCTCCCTCTTCCTTCCTTTTTGCACATGATCTCTCTCCATTTCCTATCATCCATCCCTCTGATGTGAAAGCACTGGGGTGAGTGTCAAATTTGGATGGAGGCAGTTTTGGCAGAGCAAAAAAAGCCACACTGGAGTTCGGGTCACAGGCTGGGCAGCGAGCCTGCTGGGAAGGAGCCGGGTAGAGATCAGGCAATGAGCGCCCTGAGTCTACTTCCTTTTCTTCCGTGAGCTGTTTCTGAAGAAACTTGTTACAATCCTTCTCAAAACTAGAAACACTGATGAAACCAATAATACCTATTAAACTGGACAATCAAATATTTCACCCCAAGCTTGGCATCCACTCTTCTAAGAAGTTATTGAGGACTCAGTCCACTGGTCCTGCCTGATTTCCTAGGGACTCACACAATTTCTAAATTGTGACAGTGTGACCTGAATGACAACACAGCTGCCTATTCTCAGCCTATCATCTGCTACTCTGGATGCTATGCTAGGAGATTGGTCTACCTGACTGCCACAGAGAGACTTTAGCTTACATGGTGCCGAGAACCAGCACCACACTGGCCACATTAGGGAACCCCATGATGTTACTGCACTGAGTTCTCCCTCATCTTGCTCAACTCTTGTTGGGAAAAAAAAATAAGCATCCCTGGTAGAAGCACAAGCTCTGCAAATTAAAAGATGGCTACAAAATGATCTTCTTTGCATTTTAAAGCAAATTACAGAATCGTTCAACTAATTCCACCAATGAAAAGAATGTAGATCCAGTCAAAATTACACAAGCGTGGACTCTGGTGATGATACCTAAAATTAGATTGTGCATGGCAGCTCTCACAAAAATAAATGCAAAGTGATTGCTCATCAGAAAATACATACATTCTCATGTGCGACTCTCTTGCCTGTGATAAATTTTTCCATCAAAATGACTGCTCAAGCATTTACCAACTTGACTTAGAAAATACTGCAAGCTAATGCATCTCATCCAAAAGTGTATGTACAGTGCAGATAAAGGAAGACATGAGAGCAACACTAGAGTCCTGGACTTCTAGAAAGCTCACACCATAAACGAAGGCAGGGCTACAAGAACTGCCTCAAACATGGGCAAGCACCAGGCTATTTGCTGGCCACAGCATCTAACTGTACCACCCACAATAAAACCCAAAATTTTATAAGAAAGCTATCACATGCTTTACAACACCTATGCACATGGGTCTCATGCTTTGGGATATTTGATTCAAATGGTCAAGCAGAACTTTCTGTTAGTAAAGAAGTGATCTGATTTGTATCTCCCTGGCAAAGGACCCCTGAGAGGTATTCAGGTATCTGGGGACAAAATGTTCCCTTAATGGGGGGAGCACTGCTAGCCTCTATAATTTTATTAACCATATCCACTAAGGGGCTACTGAGCTCTACCACAGTTTTCAAGCAGGGGCCTCATCAGAGACATTTCCAGTGTGTACAGCTGGTATCAGGCAGGTAGAGACTGGGCACACTGGGACAGTTCCTAAATGTCACTAGTGCCGAGCATGAGAAACCCTGATACTCTAAGTCAGCAATTCTATGCCTATTTAGCTGAGATAAGAGAAAATATGCTTACACAAATACTTGAACATGAGCAGCTTTCCTTATAATATCCCTGAAATGGAAACTCAAAAATATCTACTGAGAAATGAAAAACGAACAAATATATTATCATAAACCCATTCAAGACTATCCTCTCTGCCTACTTCCCCACTTTTCTTGAAAAGTAAGAACTGTGTACAGTCCTTATAGGCTTTCTGTTACTTCTTTTACAATTAAAAAAAAAAAAGCTATTTTTTTTAACGTTTAGTTTGCATTTATTTTAGATCAACTTATCATACACATGCTCTCTTTTGTCTTCGATGAAGTGCACAGTATGTGCTGTTAACTAAAGCGTCCCCCTTTTTATTTTCATGGGAAATATGTTGGCACCAGTCGGCAGTGTGCTGCTGATCTCGGTTATTTTGCAGATTCTGTATTTGTGAACACACCTCCTCACAGAAACGGATTCGTATCCCAGATTGAATACTCACAATGCTTTTGTGGCTATTCACTGCATGTGTGGACTGGTGAAGGTGTGCTTTGCCCAACTGTGTGTCCCCTGGTAAAGGGTGTGACAGCTCGAAGACTGTAGGCGAGGGTCTGTTCTCTGAGATATCCAGTAGCACATTTTTGAAATTAGATTTTTGTTGGTGGTGATGGTGATTTGTTATTTTTAAATAAGCCATCTTCTGGGACAAAAGGATCTCAAGTTCAAGTCCAGCCTGGACAACTTAGAAACTTAGGGAGCCACTGTCACAAAATAAAAAATAGAAAACACTTGCATATATAGCTCAGTGTCAGACCCTAGGTAGATTCATCAGCCCCACAAAAGCAAACAAACAAACATAGTCTGTAGTTTTATTTCTCTGGTTCTGATATAAGAGCTTATAAAATATTTGAGATGTGTTCCCTTTTGTTTTCTAAGTAATTTTGCAAATTATTAATATTATTTCTTCCTTAGATGATCGGCAAAGTGTGAGTAAAGCCACCTCCTGGTGATGTTTTGGTAAGCTATGAATTTAACTTCCTTAGCACAGATGGGTCCAGGGTTCACCTTTCTGGTATATATTTGGCAATTTTAGCTTCCAATAAATTTGTGTATTATCTGATTTTAAACCTATTGGCACATATTTGCTCAAAATAGTCACTATTCTTTTCGGTGTCTATAGTGTCTGCAGAGGCACCTCTTCTTTTATTACTGATAATGATCATTTTTTTTTCTTTTTAAAAATTAGGCCACTTAGAAGTTGATTAATTTTATTGATTTTTTAAAAAATTACCCTTTTTATATTTCATAAGGTTTCCTTAATCTTCATTTATTTTCTATTTTTAAGGAATTTGGCTCTCCACTTTTCTTTTGGACTTCGGTTACCTTTTATACTTCAGATGATTTTCAACTTCTCTGCTTTTCTTCTGTGGACATTTGAAGCCGCAGCATTTCCTCTAAGTGTTGCCCCATGTGCAACTCACACGCTCGTCTTCGACAGGCTAAACACACATTCTAGCTTCTCTGGGTATTTCTTCTTTGAGCTGTGGGTTATTTTTTGACCTGTCATTTTTTCCCCCTAGTACTGTAATTGAAAATTTTCCAGGTATCTTTTTATTTTTTTATTTCTAATTAAGGGTTGGCAAGATAGCTCAGTGGACTAGGTGCCTACTTAGGTAAGTGAGGGACCGGAGTTCAATCCATGGTCCTGCATGCTGTACTGGCTCCATGCCCAGCCACACTAAGCCAGTAACAGAGTCCGAGCATGGTGGCACACACCTGTAATCCCAGCCTGTGATCCCTGAAAATAGGAGAGCCACTACGAGTCCGAGCTGTATAGTGAGACTTTACCAAATACATAAAAAAAGAAATATCATTCTAAATTAAATTTTTGTGTGATCAGAGAACATATTTTATACTATTTTAATCTTTCTAATGCATTGGTATTTATTTAACTTTTATTTATTTTTTGTTGGTACTGGGTCTTGCTATGTAGTTCAGATTCATCACAACCCTCCTGTCTCAGCCGCCCCAGCTCTGTGATCACAGGTATACAGTATTACACCCAGTTTCAGGGCTGACACAGCATGCGGTACTGGGGACCTGGGTCCTTGTGCTTGCTAGGCAGGCACTTAGGCTGCCAAGATATCTCCCTAGCCCTTGATATTTATTTTATACCTACAACACAGTCTAAGCTAGAAAATGCCCCATGCCCTTGACAGAGAGCACACAGAACTGCTCAGGGAGGAGTTTTGCAAGGTTAAACAACAAAACTACTCTGTATAGAGCTTCTTGGTGTGTGTCAACTAAGTTGGCTGGGTTGGACATGTTTTCAGATCTTTCATTATCCTAATTTTCTATCTACTTGTTCTATCAAATGAAAAAAAAATATTGCAGTCTCCACCTAAAATTATAAATTTGTCTGTTCCTCTTGGTAGTTCTATAAATGTTTGCTTCATGTACTTAGAAAGCTCTTTTATTAAGTACATGCACAGCAAAGGTTTTTACGCAACTTTGACAACTTGTTATATCATTTTTATTATATTAAAATATTGTTCTGTGTCCCTGGCAGTACTGAATTCTATTTTGTCCTGAATTCTATTTTGTCTGACATTAATCTAGCCACTCAACATTTCTTTAGATTAATATTTGCACACATTTTTCAATGTTTTATTCTGCCTATCTTTGCATTCGAAGTATGAAGATAGTAGAGTTGATTTCTACTTTTATTATACCCATTTTAATAATCCTTACTTCTTAGACTGTTTTGCCCATTTTCATCTAATGTAATTACAAAATTACATGATTTTAACATACAACTATGTTGTATTAGGTTTTCATGTCAGTTTACTGTCTTAACAATTATTTATTTGCCCTGTCAATTCTCTGTTCCTTTCCTTCTTTCTTGTGTCTTTTGGATTAATTCTTTTTCATTTCTCCATTGTTGGCTTATTTGTTATACCTTGGCTTCATTTTTAAGTAGTTGCTCCCTCACCCCTAACAGGCATCTTCAGCTCTTCACATCTCATCATCAAGCAACATATCACCACACTTGTAGCAAGAGTTTTGTATAAGAGGAACCTCTGTTCTCTCTGCCATGCTTTGTAGTATAATTTATTTTACTTTTACATGTTATAAATCCATCAATAAACTGGTATTTTTTTAAATTTAAACTGCCAGTTATTTTAAAGTCAAATTAAAACTAGGAAAAGTTCTGTATCCACCATTCCTGGAGCTTTTTAGTCTCTTATGCAGGTTCAACTTTTCATCTGCTATTACCATTTTTCAAAAATAAAGACTGAGATCTTTCTTCAGTATTTCTGTAGTCCAATTTGCTTGCAATAAATTCCCTCATTTTCTGTTTATTTGAATGACCATTTTGGCTTCATATCTGAAAGATATTTTTGTTGGATATAAATTCACTGTTGACAGGGTTTTCTTCTCAACATTTTAAAGAGCCATTCCATTGTGATATTATTTGGACCGTTTCCACCAGTAAGGCTGTGGCCACATTTCTCTGCTTATGTTCAGTGATTTTTACACTTCTAGCTATTCTCAAACTTTTCTTTTTAATTTTTACTATTTCTAATATGATGTGCTCTGGTGTGCTATTCTTGTGTTTTATCCTACTGTGAGTTTGAATTTACTGGACCTATAGGTTTAGTTTATATCAAAATGGAAAACATTTCTTATTTTTTCTGCTCCACCTTCTAGAATCCAATTACATATATGCCTGGCCCCTAGATATTTCTAAACAGGCCACTGGGTTGTGTTCTTCCCTCCTACTGCAGTTTTTTTTTTTTTTTTCTTTGCTCTTTAAGCTTCATTCTGGATTTTTTTCCATGGCTGTGTCTTCAAATTTTGTTTTTATTTCCTGGCATCAATTCACAGTGAGCCTGTCCAGTGAAGTTTTAATTTTATATGGTGTATTTTTCAGTTCTAGAAGGCCTGCTTTTCTATCTTTACTTCTTTGTCGGATCCATTTTTTTCTTTGATTCCATTCCAGTTACTGTTTGACATTCAGCTTTTGTGTAATAATTCTCACATTTTGTTGACCTATTTTCTTCTTGATATGGGTCAAATTTTCTGCTTCCTGGATGTCTAACAATTTTGGATTGGATGCTTAGTATTACGGTTGTTCTGATGATAACTGTTCTTGTCTATCTTCAGAGATTGATGCAGCTTGTTTGATAAAAGAAATTAGGTTACTCCTGGATCAAGTCAGTCTTTCAAAACTTATTTTAAACTATTTTTTGAGTATGTCCAATTCTTGAGGGATATTTTGGCTTTGTTACTAAAACATGACTCTTTTGGTATCTCTGCTCAGTGCTCTAGGTTTTTAATGAGGCCTTTCCATTATGGCTTGTGAGAATTTAAATGTACCTCTGTTCTATTTGAGTTCTGGGAATAGCTCAACTCATAGTTTCATGGTGATTTTTATTTGCATAGCCTTGTAGAGTTTTATATTATGCATGCAAGGATTAGCATTCAGCCAAAGACTCAAGGGGCCTACTCTGCAGGTTTCTGGAACTCTTTCTCTGAATACCTTCACTTTTGTATTCTGCCTTGTAAATTCCAGCTACCTAGTTTTCCAGACTCTGTGATGCTTCCCTTCAACTCAGTGGGGCTTCTAGGCTCTCTCCGAAGCCCCTCTATGCACTGTAGTCTCAAAAGTACCTCTGCATGTAAATTGGACGTGACAGTCACAGTGACTTCATTTATTTACCTTCACAGGACTGTGGTTTTCTACAGTTTTCCATTAATTTTATATTTTATATAAAATATACCAGTAATTTTATATTTTCTGGGTAATTTTCTTGATGATGGCAGAAAGGTAAATCCCATGCCATGTATTACTTTATCTGGGGAGCTAGTCATCCCAAAGTACAAACCTGATGATGTCATCCTACAGCTTAAAATTATTCCAATCTGTGTATTTTTACTGTTGATACTGAGGGGTTTTTTTAGGTGTTAAAAATATGAGTCAGAAGAGATGCTGCAATAATAGGAATAAGCAAGATACGGGAAACGGAGGACCTTTGCCATAGACAACTCCTTGGCTTAGTTTCCAAGTTTTCTTTACTTTTCCTTTCTCATTTCTCACTCTGCCTTACACTCTAAATGTTCACATCTCAGTGATGCATGTCCTTTGCTTCCATTGTTAATGTAGTAACCTCTCGTGTACCCTCCGGCTTGATGGCTAAACACCATGCAGTCTACAATGCACTTCCTGCAGTCTAAACAGTGCTTAGGATATTCTGTTAATTTGTGTGCCTGTTGCTTTTTTGTTTTAAATTTTTTATTTCTTTCTTTATTTTTTGGCAGAACCGGGGATTGAATTTAGGCCCTTGCACTTGCCAGGGAAGTACTTATTCCACTGAGCCATCTCCCTGGCTCCCCTGTTTTAAATTTTTTAAAATCTTTTATTTCTTTATTTATTTGGTATAGGGTCTCACTACACAGCTCAGACTCATAGTGATTCTCCTGCCTCAACCTCCCTAGCCCTTGTATTACAGGTACGCACTAACAAATCCAGTTTTGGTGGCTGGCATTGCACAGGCTACAGTGGCATGTAGTACTGGGGATTGAACCTGGTTCCTTGCACTTGCCAAGCACGCCCTTGGACTACTGACCTTGGCCCTGCTTCTTCTTATGACCTAAACTTCTGAGGAAGTATGTTCACTTCCAGATGTATGTGTTTAAAGAATTAATCTAGAAGAAATATTTTGTGAAATGGATAATGATAAGAGACACAAGCATTAAGAAGATTGTGCAATACCTAGGTTCTTACTTAATAGACACTTTCAAAATTAAAGACTCCAAAAGGCCTTTTCACATTAAAACATCCAGTTGAGAGTTTTTCCTCTAAAGCTCTCGATTTACAAAATAATGATTTGGATTTAGAAAATCTCAGGTATGAAGGTTCTTCATATTTGATGCCCTAAGCAAATGGGCCAAAGTGTGGTAAGATTCCTACTTGGTATATTATCTGCAATTTTCTCAGTGAGTATTGTGTAACTATTGAAACTAAAAATTATCTATCTCATAAGTACATTATTCCATATAAATCTATAACATTGAGCAAATTGTCTCATAATTTTTTTCTTTTTGGCAAAACTGGAGATTGAACTCAGGCCCTTGCACTTGCCAGGGAAACAACCTACTGAGCCATCTCCCCAGCCCCAATTTTTTTCTTTTTAAGAAAATATAATTTTAAACATTTTTTATTTGAGGCAAATATATGGAATAAGAGTTTTCAAAGCCCTGGACATAAGGCAAACAATGACCCTGACTCCTGGGGAAGGAAAACCCAAGAGGCAAACCATCACTGCCCCAGCTCACTGCACTGAGAATCTCTAGGTTGTGGTGTAGTGGTCAGACACAGGTGGAGACCCTGAGCTCAAAGTCTGAAAGAACCAGCTGAGTTTGCAAGATGGCACCAAAGCAGAGAGTACTTTCCAGGCTGTGTCTGCTGATCTGCAGAAGGGCCTCCTGGAGCATTCAGCAGAGTCCTGAGCAGCACAGTGTGTGAGTGAACAGCATGTACTAGGGAAAGAATCATCTAAAGAGATTAGAGAGAAAATACCCTGTGCTCACACAGGCCAGGAACAGTGATTGCTCTCCCCCACCAGACTGGAAAATTTCCTAATTAATGAAGTGATGGGTAGAGCTCTCCAAAGAATCTTGCCTCCTTATGGGGCAGTAATTAGCTGCTCTTTCTCACCTGACAATCTGTGAAAACAAGACTTAAGAGGATCAAAGTATTTCCAAGTAACTTCACTGAATCATAAAACAAAGCTTAAGGAGGTTTGCATAGATATGGAAAGGCAAAACTCTGCCTGGCATTCAACCAAAGATTATCAGAAATGAAAAATAGTAAGAAAATGTAGCCCATAATGAGAATGGGCAATCAAAGCCAACCGAGAAATAATGCAGGTGACAGAATGACCAAGAGAAGGTGCTGAGCAGTTTCTACAGTTCTAAGGCACATGTCCAAATGAAGTTAAGTAGAGACAGAAGATGCGTAAGAGTTAAAGCGACCCTCTATAGATGTGAGCATATGAGATCAAATATGCACTAAATGTCATTAGTGACCGAGTAGAAAGCACAGAAAAAGATGAGCAAACTTGAAGAGCTAGTAAGTAGAAACCACACAAAATAAAACACAAGAGGAAAAATACAGTTTAAAAACAGAGCATCAGAGAGCTGTGGGATGATTTTCTGTGTATGCTAAGGTATGCAAAATTCCAATCCATGGAGGCAAAGAGTAAAGATAAGACAGAAAATAATTTTAAGAAATAATGAAAGAAAAAGACCCTGAATACTCAATGAAAAATATAAGCCTACAGATGGATAAAACAGTAATTTCTAAGTACAAGAAACATGAAAAAAGCCACATGAGCATACAGTACAATCAAATTACTCAGCACTAGTAATAAGGAGAAAATATTGAAAATAAGCAGGAAAATTAAATGAAGATAAGGTTTATAATAAATTTCTTGTTGGAAGCAATGTCTTCAAATGCAGTGAAGCAAAATTAAAACATATAAAGAAAGTAAATATAAATCTAGTAAAAATATCTTAAAAGCTAAAGGAAAATAAGACATTTTCAGGTACGCAAAGGCTGAAAAAATTCACAACCAGCAGGTATCAGAAGGAAGTGCTTTGGTACAAAGAAAATGCTAACAGATGGGATGTGAAAAGATGAAGGGGATAAAGAGCAGTGGAAAGGCTGTCTATAGAAACAGACATTTTAAGGTAATTTCTGATGTACATGTATTTAAGTATAATTGATTTTACAAAATAACAATTTGTTCTTGATAACATATACATGGAAAATATACAGGGCCAAAGAAACAAAGGTAGGTGAGAGGCAAGAACAGAAGGATACTATTGCACAGATCTTAGATTGCATGTGAAACGCTATAAGACTACTTGGAAATGAAGGCAAGGTGTCCATTATACACCCAGCGTAATGGCTAAAATACGAAGTATCAGTTTATAT
Source organism: Ctenomys sociabilis (assembly GCA_004027165.1). Classification (NCBI taxonomy): domain Eukaryota; kingdom Metazoa; phylum Chordata; class Mammalia; order Rodentia; family Ctenomyidae; genus Ctenomys; species Ctenomys sociabilis. The sequence continues at coordinate 112,168 of PVKA01000777.1, read as the reverse complement.
GACAACGAACGAGGTAAAATGGAATAACGAAGCAAATCTATTCACATAAAAATGATAGAAAAAAGAGGAAAGAAAATAAAGACAGGATGAAAAGAAAATAAACAGGATCATAAGCTATCTTAATCATATTTAATGTGAACAGCAAAATCCCAATGAATAGAAAGAAAAGGTCAGATTGCATAAAAATAATCAACTACCTCTTTTATACAAGAAACGTGCTTTAAAGATAAATAAAATAGACTAAAATGTGGAAATACATATGGCATGCTAGCATGAAGCAAAGGAAGGCTGGGTTGGCTACATGAATGGCAAAGTAGGTCTAACTGCAGCAGGGGATAGAGAAGTTTGTATTATGATGTTAATCAACAGGATGTAACTTCTAAATGTTCACATGGCTAACAATAGAGCTTCATTACATATGAAGTAAAAATTGCTTAAACTAAAAGGAGAAATAAATTCATAATTGTAATTATGTATTTCAGTAACCCTCCTTCAACAACTGATGTGCTGTATGGGAAGAAAAACTGTCAGAAAGTACCTTGAACAATGTCATAAGTTTTCATTTATTATGTTTTTTTTTAAGCAAACATATACTTGAGAGAGAGTATAGCAGTAATTGATATGACATTAGAAGCAGTATGCTTTTAGAAGACCAGTATGACAGGGATTCCAAGCATGGCCCTAGTATTACACATTGCTATCTTTAGTGCAGTTGTTTAGTTCACACGTATCAGCATTTATAGATAGTCAGGGTGAGAATCTGCCAATTAACTGCTAGTTTCAAAAATATAGACTACTGGACTATATTGGATTACTCTGCCGAATTCATGCACCTACAATATATGAATGGCAATGGAGTACACATCTCTGATAAAAGCAAACAAAAAGGGGGATACCAGTGAAGGATCATTTTTGTAGTGTAAAACATATATTATCTGTATATACAAAATAGCATAGATACACAGCTACTTTCTCTTAGTTCAATGAGAAGTTTTGAACTAATAGTGTTTAGACAAGGTATCATGTCTGCATCTTGTACTGTGAAAAGCAACTACAAAGAAAACAATATGCAATGCATTAATTATTGTAACTGTACTACTAACCTGTTTGGGAACTATCTCATTGCTACTTCTTTCTCAATAAAATTATAAAAATAAAAAAGAAAGAAAAAAAAAAGAAAGTACCTTGAGCAACGTGGACCCCACCCATTGTACACTAACATGGTCTGTATGGCTCTATTAATGGAGTCCACAAAAAGCTGCTGAAACTAAATTAGTTTACAAAACTGCAAGATAGGCATCTGGTGGATTAGCTCAGTTGTCTAAAGCATCTGCTTTGGCAAAATCAGTCAGGTGCAAGGGACTGTGGTTTGATCCCCAGCACCACATGCCACACCAGGCCCACCATTAAGGCAGCCTGAGCCAGCAAAAAACAATCAATCAAACAAACAAACAAACAAATCCTTCACAAAACCACAGAATACAAGATCAATAAATATGAATTTTTATATCCATGTACTGTCAATAAATAAATAGAAATGGAAGTTAAAAATAAGTACTTGTACAATTATTTCAAAAAAATGAAACAGATGCATCTGGTAAGTTCTCTACACTAAAACCTACACAACACTGGAAGGAGAAATGAGAGTTCTAAGCAAGTGAAGAGCTCCTTACTATGCTCATGGTTTGGAAGTCTATACTGTTAAGATGTCAGTTCTTCCAAATTCACCTGTACATTCAATGCAATCTCAAAAAAAAAATAATAAATTCAAGGAGACTTTTTTACTTTTAGAAATTGATAAGCTGGTTGATTTACCAAAAA